>SNQJ01S0029200.1:24458-60235 GCA_010110895.2 Picea sitchensis
CCTAGTCTCCTATATATACCAAGGAGACATTTTCATTTTGAATCATCTTGTACTTGAAAATTTAAGTGGGGTAAAAGGAGGTTGCCCCCTCAAAGAGGCTTATTATATGAAATTATCTCTTTTTCAAGGCGTTGAGTACTTTTTCTGAGGATTTTCTATGCTATATTGATATTTGGTTCTTAATAGAACATCTTTGGTGAATTTATTATTCATCCTTTTGTCTCCCTGACCATGAGAATCTTAATATCCTTTATTGGAAACTCTTCTATAATAATGTGACCAAAGGTATCAACCCATATAACCCCGATCAAACATCGTCGACCCTTAGTTCCCAAAGTTATATGATATCATCTTCATATCAAACGCTTTTGACAATGACGCTCCATTAATTTCGTCGTTGGAAGAATGCAATGAAGATGCATCCATAGCTAACATTCTTCTTGATGCGACAACGATGAATACACCACAAAAATAATATGTCTTCCACGTGGACCCCACTTCCTATGATACACATACTTTATGTATACCTCTATCCGACATTTACCTTGATGAGTCAAACCTCTCATCATCGTCGGGATGGACAGTAGGTATTGCATCCACTCATGATTCATTTCAAAGAATCTTTCGACAATGATATCTTAGTTGTGACGAATCATCTTCTGATATATACGTGTCAAGAAGAAGTGAGCTCTTGAACCTTTTTGGAGTTAACGATTTTCTAATGTGTAAAGTAAATCTCATACAACCATATGTTATAATGTAACAAAACCTTTTTTGGGTTGTATGTGATACATGTAATGTGGCATTACCCCATTGGCTTGTTAATCACCTTTTTCGTCATCGGGGGAAGTCATGGGAATACCCTTTACGCTATATGAAATATCTTCTGACGACGACACTGCCTAAGACATCATCATTGGGGATCAACCTCCCAGACCATGATCCTCCCTAACCATATCCCGAAAACGATACCTCGTAAGTGTAATCCCCCACTTAAACAAAGTGTGATTATTTAAATTAATAAAATAAATACATCACAAAGTAAAGTAATGAATAAAACCTCGATGCCTTTGGCTCTCCTTTCAAAGGTAAATGATTATTTTAACAAGTGGTTGTCATCGAAAGATAATTTTAAGTTCAAATAATTTTTAAATGATATCATTCCAACGACGACACGATCAGAAAGGTTTTCTCTCCTATTTGCTTTGTTCCCCGACAATGTGCCAACAATAACAAATGTAGAACTATATTCGAGAAACTTAATGGAAATTGGTACGAATCTAACCAAGTCGGAGTTATAACACGTTCATTATTAATTACACAGGGTTTGGGGAAAATTGGAAAAATAAAACATTTGTATTACGTCCTAATTGACACATCACTTTGAGTGTAAACCCTCAGAAAGTTTAAGCACTGCTACTGTAACAAGATGGGTAAATTCCACTGTGTGTCAAAGATCTCAGGCTAACAGGTATGTATTTTGTGATTTTTTGAAGTTTCTATGATATGTAGCAAATTCTAGGATAAATTAATTCTGTCCTTTGCTTAAAAATGTATGTAGGTCACAAGATGTCAAGAGTTATTACCAGAAAGGAAAAAAAAACAAGCAGTTTTTGGACCCACCCCTGTGTCAAGTCAAGACTCTATTAATATTACATACATGAGTAGCCATGATGGAAGGGATCACTATAATAGATACCACGAGATATATCACATGTTTCAAAACGAAGAGTACCTTTCTGATGATGTGGACATTGATGAATACAAGAATATAAGGAAAAGTGGCATTCACACTGTAGTCACTCACCCAACACTTTTCTATTGTAATGATGTTGTGAGATGGTGTTTCACCCACCTATATAAGGAGGCGAAAACAATAGCTAACACATTCAGGGTGTCTATCAAATCTCTCAAGGTTTGAAGACATTAGAATTCGGTACAAAACCCCAGAGCCTAGTATTTCACTAGATAAATCATTTCTGGATAAATTCAGAGTGGAGCACAAGGACTTTGAAACTTTGATGGAAGATTGGTTTGTATACAAGGAATGGATGGTAAAGGAGGGGGGAAGATATATTCTAGCAAAGTACTTTAAATATCCATACAAAATCTTGAACGCGATGATCTGCAGGATCTATGGAGAGGAAACCAACACGCATTTCAGGATGGAGTGGTTTCCAATGGCTTACTTAGTAGCCAAGACTAGGAAATTTTTTAACTAGTCCAACATCTTAGCCTTCAATATCATAAATCGAGCTTGGGAAGCCCAAGGTATGAAAAACCCTAGATTCTACATGACAACATATTTGATTGACACAATTTGTGTTGCACATAATTTTTCTTCTTTCAATTAGGCTTGGATCACGAGCCATCTTCCAATTCATGTATATTGTTCACAATTGTGGGAGGTGAATTGTAAGGAATACTTATACAATATTTGTGATTACTTCCTGGATCATTTACAGAAATCTATTTTTGGGTTTCACTCAAATATAATATCTCCAGAAGCCATCAAATCCTTAAGAGAAATAGGGGACTGGTATATGAGGAAGTACTACTATACATATATCAGGATATATAGAGTCATAGGGCCACCTCATTTATTTCCCAAATATGTACCCGATAAGTTGTTAGCTAGAGAAATGGCCTATCATACTGTGGATAAAGGAGTCACTACATACATATCAGAGAAAAATAAAAGGTATTGGCCAATATTCCCTCTCCACGTAGGAAAATATTCTCTATTGAACAAACCACGTGTTGAGAAAGAGGATGAAGCTCTAAGAGAGCTATGTATGTGTACTTGAAACAAAAAGGGGTATGATCCCCATATTGTAGTAAGTGAACACATAAAAGTAGTCAAACTTTCCCAACAAGTTTTCCATCAAGATGATTTTGTTGAAGACATATTTAGAGGAGCTCTCTATTTTGAAGAATCTCTAGACAGGATAACAACTTATTCGGCCAAAAAACAACTCTAGAGTGATGAAGATGAAGCAAGGTTTGTAATGCACTAGAAATTTAAGACACTAATCCAACAAGATAAAGAGAAGAAAGAAGCCAAATAAAAATAACAGAGGTGGAAAGGAGAGGAAATATCGAGGAAGGATGAAGAAGTTGAGGAAATGTACCAACAGAGAAAGAAGGGAGAAGATGAAAATAAACAACCCAAATTAAACAAAAGCAAAGGTGAAGGGCCAGTTTCAGAGAAGAAAAATGGAAAAAAAAGACAAATAATGCGGATATAGAAGCCAAAGATAAAATAGAAAAGGAGCATGAGATGAAAAGGAAGTCAGATGAATAACAAAGCATATTGACTACTTAATAAGAAGAAAGGAAAAATAAAGAGGAAGAGGAAAAAATAAAGTACCCGAGTCACAGGAAAAGGAATCAAAACCATTGGATGAGGCTGTGACAACAAATCCAAGCACAAGCATGATCACAATCCCATTAGAAAAATGTACTCCTTTAGCAACAATTCTAGGTAATCTTTCATTCACATATCCAAGACTTGGAATCAAATGTGCTATTGTAGTTGTGGGAGAATACTATTATAGTAAAAAAACTAGAGTTATTGAGAAAATTAAGACAAATAGAAAAAAAGGAGTGTGTGTAAGCCATGAAACATCTGAGAGAATTATTACATGGAAAGAAGGCCCAGATCCTAAGGTGAATGTGATACAGGAAACATTGACCCTTAATGCTTTCATTGGTGTAAATGTGATGTTAGTTTATGAATTAGAAAAAGAACTCGACATGTCTAAAGCAATATTTGTTGAGGTAGAGGCTTCCATGAATACCATCAAAGATAATGTGTCCAGTCAATTCAGGAAGGAGGCCATGACAATAGAATGTTTTCATCGAAAAGAATTAGAGAGGTAGTTGCAACTTCAAGAAAAGGAATTGAGTGCATAATTTGAGAAGAATATTAGAAGAACCAAAAGTTTCATGAAGAAGAAATAGAGAATATTAAATCCACACATGCTCAAGAAGTGTCGAGGCTCCAAGGGGAACAATTGGAGATAAGTAACTATAATTAGAAGATAGAGGACCAAGTTCAAAAATTGCAAAAAGACAATGAGCTCCTGGAGAAGAATGTAGAAGAAATAAAAAGGGGTACTATTGTCTTGGAGATAATCAAAGAAGAATCCATCATATCAGATGAAGCACTAGGTTAGCAGATGAATGTTGTGAAGGAAAATTACTAGAAATTTCAGAGCGCCTATGACCAAATTTTCAACTGGAAATATGTTTGTGATAATCCTCCTAACATCCTACCAGTGTATACAACCAAGCAAAGGATCATGTCGAATATTTTTAACTTCAAGAAAGTCATTGTCCACAAGAAAGTACAAGAAGACCCATATACACCATTATAGAATACCTATGAAGAAATTGAATACCCAGGAAGAGAAGTCGGCCCCACCAGTAAAAGATAGAAAATAATGAAGTAATTTGAAGACCTGGAATAAGAAGTTGTCCCCAGACAGGCACCCAAATTAGTATAAATACAGGACTGGATCATTTCATTTGGATAGTTTGACTGCTCCTTTTGTAGTGTGCACAAGATAGTTGTAGCTGCATTTTTGGTAATTTCTCTATTTTGTGGCTTCTGATATCTTGATGAGTGCACCACACTTGTGAAGGATATTCTTGGTTTCTCTTGGTCATCTTACTGAGGCGCTAGTTCTTGGTGATGCTAGCCTTGGGGAGGATCTTCTCTGTATGGTATTTTGGCTATTGATGGTGATGTACTGGTAATATCTTGGACTCAATTATTTTATAGAAAGGTTGTTGGGTTTTCTCCCAAGGTTGGGTTTCCTAGGATAAACTCTTATGTTCTTGTGTTGTGTTCTTGTGTCTACTATGCATGGTTAATATTTCTAGATCTTGTTATTTCTACTGCATTGTTATAGTTGAGATTTGCATTGTATAGTTATTATATGATAATTGATGTATGAAAGTGAATCTTGTTATAAATCACAAGGAAATAACTATCATATCCGAGAGTCATAAAACATCAACATGGTTTCAGAGCTAGTTGAAATGTTTCCACTACACATTTTATGTTTTCCGCTACACAAACTTGAACTTGTTAAGCTTGTTGAGAAACTTATTGGAGGACATTGTGTTTAATTTTTACATATATCACTCTCCCTATCCTAACACACCCCCTAGTGGTATCAGATTGCATCTTGGTGAAAGTTGAAATTTTACCTAAAACCCACTACTGCAGTTGCAACAACTTTTTTTTTGAAGCTCATTGAGCATTTATTTGGCTGAGTTGAGGAAACAAATTTGTATAGAGAAAATCGCCTTTCCCTAGCGCACCTACTGCATTTATCATTTTGACTTTCCGTCAAAGTTGAAATTTTAGGGTTTATTGACATTTTCCTCGACATTGAACTTTCTGCTATCTTGATTTTGTGATTTCCTCATGTACCGATGGTGTCGAGTTTCATATTATAGGAAAAGTTGGATGGTGTTACAAATTTCATAGGTATTCACTTATATATGTTTCCAAGTTATATCATTTAGCAAAGTATGAGGGTGTTTGCAAGGGATGTACAAGGTACCTTGTCCAAGCAATGACCCAAAGGGATCATTGGATCTAGTACATTCAAAGGAATAACACACCATCCCTAGCAATTAAGACTCCATGTTTGCATATAAGGTTTGATCTTTTTATATTGTTGCATCTTAAATAAATATTGTAACTGGGACAACATTATTTAGAGTTCTATTACTATTGAGTACATTTTTTCTATCAAATGTTTATTGACACTTGAATATTGTTAGTACAATAATCATTATGTAAATGCTCATTGTTTAATACTAATGATGCACTTGTTTGCAAGATAGAATTGATCTCCTCTAGGAGATGTTCTTGGTTGTTGTCTTTTTCCCAGGCAGGTTAGCTTGTAAATTCCATGTAGGTTACCATGGAGATGTTCTTGTTTTGTTCTGGGAAGGTTACCATGAAAGAATGACTGGTAGAAACACTAGAGAAGTGTTGTTTTTATTCTTTGTTTCTTATTCTTTTTCTTTTTCCAAGAAGGTCACAAGCGATAGCTCTAAAAAAGATCTATAGTGACAATTTTTCATGTTCCTAATTTTTGTTGTTCTTGGTTCTATTTCCTATTCATGAAAATATTGTTCTTGTCCTCTATTTTCCCTTGTTACTGCTCCTATTCTAGGAAGGTCACAGATGGTAGCTCTGAGAGGGAGTTGTAGTGACAGTTGCAGGAGGAAACATATTAGATGGTATCTAGTTTGAGACATGGATCATACTATCCAGACATAGAGTTATGTACATGACTGTATACATCCATGTACTGAAGGAGAATAGGATGAAGTTAGAAGCTTTTGGAAAGAATGATACTTTTGTGGATATTAAGTGTTTCACATGGAGATTGATTTTGAATATAAAAAGGCTCTAAAGATGATCGTATAGATCCCTCTAGTCCATTTGTTCACTCTGTATATTATCAAGAAGCATTAGTAGAGACAATCAGGTTAGTGGATCTATCTAGAGATGTTGCAGTGACCAGGAAGAGGCTAACATGGTTTTTTGATACATTGCAGGATGCAGTATGGCATGCATCTCCCCATGATACTTTCAGGGAGATAAATCCACCTCAGAGATTCTTAAGTTACATGCAATCACATCATTGATTCCAAACCTTCTAGTTATGAGGAGTAGCATGTGGCTTCACTAGTGGTGAGCCAGACAACCCCACCAAGTACCAGCTCTGAGGAAGAGAAAATCATTCAAAGGGAGTTCCCCCTCATATCTAGGTGAGAGAGAGACATCTTCCAGGACTCATAGATGTGTTTCAATATTCAAGGAGGCTTCAAGGAAATGTGAGATATCCTGGGAGGATACACTTGTTTTAGTAAATATTACTACAGTGACAGAGGAGGAAACCAGGAAGGAGGATTGGGTATGGATTTTGTCTTAGTCATAGAGGGAGTAGCTAGTGAGGCAGAATGGACAACATGACTTACTCTAGTGACAGAGGGAGGTGGACTCAGAGTTCGAGATGGAGGATCCTGTCCAAATGTACTATTTGGATTAGAGGTGTGACGAGATTAGATGATATCTTCCTCATTAAGGGGATACTGATGAGATTTGATATGATGTACTACAAGTCCATGACTACATCTATGATGAAAAATCCAAAGAAGTTGATTTATTCTACTTTAGATTCATATTTGGTGGATCCCATGATGTACAGGCAGTAGATTGGATCATTAATGTACCTATACAATGTCAGGCCAAGTATTTTCTTTGCAGTGATCACCCTAAGCCAGTATTTGGTTGAAGCCAAGTAAGTTCCAGTCGGTGGAAACAAAGGATGGTATAGTTGGATATGGTTTGTCTCGGGTGATGAAGTGAGGCTGCAGAGATATACAGATTCTGATTGAGCAGGGAGTGTAGTAGATAGATAGAGCACCTAAGGGTGTTTCTTTATCTTTGAATAAGTTACGATTTCCGGGATAAGCTGGAAGTAGGAATTTGTAGCACTTAGTACAACAGAGACGGAGTATGTCACAACTAGTGTTGCAAGTCATGAAGTGGTGCAACTTAAGAAGCTTCTTGCATGAATTCATCTGAGACGTGGTACAGAAGGGAGCAGTGAAGCTCCAATACTTATTTACAGATTAATAGATTGAAAGGAATCCTCCCAGAGTGGCCATGCTGACTTGGATGAGGAGGATGATGCACAAGATTATCCATGTTGATTTGGCTATTGATGAGTGTTGACGTTTCAACATTGGGTAGACATTCTCCCAGATTGGTCATGCACGGGGCTATGCTAGTGATGATATGACCAAAAAGATAATTATTCATTCACTCATAGGTCTCTGCTAGTGGTGAATGGCCCAAGTATGTTGATGTTCTCCAGGAAATAGCATTGGGCATACATTCTCCTAGATTGGTCATGCATGGGGCTATGCTAGTGCTGATATGACCAAAGGAGAATGATTCATTCACTTATGGGGCTCTGATAGTAGTGAATGGACCATAACATCGGGTAGACATTATCCCAGATTGGTCATGCATGGGGCTATGCTAGTACTGATATTACCAAGGGTAAATGATTCATTCATCCACAGGGACTTGCTAGTGGTGAATGGCCCATGTATAATATTTCTCATGTCGAGGAGAATATGGATTCATGATGTTATCACATGCATATTCCAAGAAAAAATGCATGTGTGGAGATGGCCCATCAACATGGATCATGAAGAAAATATTTGTATGACAGAAGCAATCCAAGTATGGATAATTCCTCCCTCGTCGAGAGGGAGTGTTGAATATTTGCAACTTCAGGAAAGTCATTCTCCACAAGAAAATACAGGAAGACCCATCAACACCATTACATAATCCCAGGAATAAATTGAAGACCCAGAAAGAGAAGTTGGCCCCACTAGTAAAAGACATAAAATAATAAAGTAATATGAAAACCCATAATAATAAGTCAGCCCCAGACAAGAACCCAGATTAGTATAAATATAGGATTGGATCATTTCATTTGGACAATCAAACAACTCCTTCTGTAGTGAGCACACATAAGATGTAGTTGCAGTTTTGGTAATTTCGCTATTTCTTGGTTTCTGGTATCTTGATTAGTGCACCACACTTGGAAGGATATTATTGGTTTCTCTTGGTCATCTTATTGAGGGGCTATGTCTTGGTGATTCTAGCCTTGGGGAGGATCTTCTATGTATGGTATTTTGGCTATTGATGGTGATGTACTTGTAATACTTGGACTGAATTATTTTATAGAAAGGTTGGTCGGTTTTCTCCCAAGGTTGGGTTTCCCAAGATAAACTCTTGTGTTCTTGTGTCTACTATGCATGGTTAATATTTTTAGATCTTGTTATTTTTGCTTCATTGTTAAAGTTTATATTTTCAGTGTATAGTTATTCTATGATAACTGATGTATGAAAGTGAATCTTGTTATTAATCATAAGAAAATAACTATCAGATCTGATAATTATAAAACATCAACAGATCAAAGACCATGTGTTACTCAACACTAGGAAATATTTCCTCCATAACATAAAAAATTCCTAGGAAACAATTGAATAAGCTTGCAAAAAACTATGGAGAACATCAAATTACCTACTAAAACAATTTAGGATGGAAACCTTGATAGATTTAGAAAAGGCAGGACCAACTCAGATGATAATAGAAGATGTAGAGACCGGAAGGAACCTCAACATAAGAGCCATTGAAGCAATAGAAGAGGTTGACATGGAATTGTTGGAAACAAGAATAATAAAGCCAAACCAATTGATCCTATTGATTAAACACTTTATACAATAGAGAAAAGAATCCCTAAATACATAAGTAATGACCCTTATCTGTGATGGTGAAATTGAGATTGAGAAAATGCAACTAAACATGATAGAGATGATATTGGAAGACTTCATACTATGAAAAGACTTTAGGGACAAAATGGAAATGCCAAGAACTACTTGATTGTTTGTAACATACTTATGCATTTTGATTATTTTTGTAACTATTGTAAATTCTCAATAGGGAATGTGAAATGAAACATTGTAACTGTCATCTGGGAGGATTACATTTACCGAATATGAAAATTCACTCGTCATGTTCTATAAAAGAGATGGTTGTAACAAGTTAAGGACTTTTTCCTTTTGTAATGAAAAATAGTACCTTTACTTGCAGATTAATAAAGAGAAAGAGACATTCCAGGAATTAGTCGTTGTGGTGCATGTATTTGAGACTTTTCTTAATGCGTTTATCCTTTATTTGAATATTTCAAGTCTTATTGTATGGATTATTTCTGCAATTTTTTGGTATGCTTGGATTATCATAGTTTTCTCCATTGAATGCAATTATAATATTCTTAAAGGAAAATAACAAGTAATTTTTAGTGTTTTGATAATATTATTGTGCTCATTTACCATTTGAATGGATGAAATATTTCTAATTCAAAAGGTATTATCTTTAACTGCATTCGATCTTATTCATTCTGATCTTGATCAAGATAAGATTAGTTTAGTCTATGATTGCATCTTAGAATAGTTGTAGACAATATCATTTAGTCTAGTTTCATATTTTAATTCACCTGAGAACCTTTGGTTCTCATATTCATATTTAGATAGTAAACTTAGAGTGGTAACCAAGCCAATATATTGGTTAGAAATGCCATCCCAAATGAGAGTGAGTCTAATTGGGACTTGTCATTTGGCATTCTCCCTTACCTGCTTGACATTCCTTTTGGACCCATCAACATGTAGATAAGCCACCGAAATTTGAAGTAAAATGCCAGGACTACAGAGTGTACAAGCTGAAGAAATCTGTGTATGGCTTGAAGCAAGCTCTAAGAGCTTCGTACAATTGAATTGACTATCATTTACTCAACAATGGGTTCAACAGGAGTAGTAATGATCCCACTCTTTATAGAAAATTAGATCAGGAAGGTAAACTTCTTAGAGTTTGTCTTTATGTTGATGATATGATATATACTGGTAATTTGATGTTAGATGATTTCAAATATTCCATGAAAAGAGAGTTTGAGATGACAGACCTTGGTCTCATGACATACAATTTAGGAATTGACGTTAAACAATCTTCTCAAGGA
This sequence comes from Picea sitchensis, assembly GCA_010110895.2. Classification (NCBI taxonomy): domain Eukaryota; kingdom Viridiplantae; phylum Streptophyta; class Pinopsida; order Pinales; family Pinaceae; genus Picea; species Picea sitchensis. Next base: position 35,081 of record SNQJ01S0029200.1, read on the forward strand.
ATTTTCATATTTCAAAAAAAGTATGCTACAAATATCTTAAATATGTTTATGATGGACAAATGCAAACCAACAGAAACACCTACTACAACAGGAAAAAAATTGAGCAAGAAGGAGGATGGACTAGTAGTTGATTCAAAAATGTATAAGAGGCTTGTAGGCAACCTCGTGTACCTTATTGCAACTAGACATGATGTTAAGTATGGAATTAGTTTCATTTCCATATTTATGGAGTCTCCCAAGGACTCTCACTGGAAGGTTGGAAAAAACAATTTAAGGTATATTGTAGGTACATATGATTATGGATTGTGGTACACAAGTTCTAAAGACAACACATTTACAGGATACATAGACAATGACTTTGATAGTAGCATTGATGATAGGAAAAGTGCCTTGGGATACGCTTTTTATTTAGGAAAAAATTTGATCTCATGGGCTTCTAAGAAGTATCCCATTGTATCAATATCTTATGCATAAGTAGAATATGTAGACGCTAATACAACATCATCCCATGCAGTATTTCTAGGAAGACTTTTGAAAGATATTGCACATATGGAAAAGGAATCAACTTCTATTTTATGTGACAATAGTTCAACAATTGTATTATCCAACAACCATGCGTTTCACCGAAAAAGAAAATACATTGACACTCATTGTCACTTCATTCACGAGATTGTCAACAATGGTGACATTTCTCTTCAATTTTGTGGATCTATAGATCGATTAGCATATATCTTCACGAAACCATTGGGAAGAATTGATTTTGAGTTTCAAAGATAACACTTAGGCATTATCAGTGTTGAAGAATGTAATAGTTGAGATTAAGGGGGAGTGTTAAACATATAATATCTCTTGTTGAATAAGTATGCATAGATTAGTTACTTGGGTGATTAGTTGATTTGATCTTTTTCTATTTATTAAAAGTTGTGAGCTATTTGTTATCTAGTTGTTATTTTTTACCATATCAAACCTCTAGGTTTTCTAAATCTCTATTATAGAAAATATACTCAAAAATGAGAAGGGACAGCCATTCCCCAATAATTTTTTCTGTACTTTCCTCATGGTTGTCTATGTTTATCAAATTAACAAAAGTTTGGTGCAGAAACTGTCTAGGAGAGACACTTTGAGAAAAACACACTTCCTATATACCAGGTTGTAGTGAGCCAATTGGTGTTCTAGGTCGTTCACCCAATAATTTGTAGACGTCCAAAGAAACAACTACCCTAGAAGAATTTTATTTCAGACTCAGACCCCAAAAATTCACACACTTTTCAGGGGTCTCTTTAGTATCCACATAACCCTATCTTTCTATGGGTTACTATCCACCTTCATTAGTTAAATCCACAACACCATCTAGACAATCACTTATTTCTTTTGGTCCTCATACATGATGAATCCACTCACATCACATTAGGTGCGGTAGTGACATGTTACCCCTCCACCAACATTCCATTCTTTTGCAAATTTTGGGCTCAACACCTCACATACATGTAGCCTTTGGGATTCTCTTATTTTCTCACATTTTCTCAACAGCCACAACACCACTATTGGGAATGGATTCAAAACACCTCAAACAAAATATCAAATTGTCTAGTGGATGAAAGGATGCATTATCATCTCATAGCACCACATTTTCTGTAACGTACCCAACCACCCACAGGCCGGGGTACACTACTTCAAGCCCACTTCTGGACTTCTTTTGACTTATGATCTAAATTTTAATTAATAAATATGCATGAAGTATTCACATGCATAGATCAAGATTCATTCTACAACATAAATAAATGAGACATATTTCATGCACATCAATAACCAATAAGAATGCATATTATAGATAGGAATTTCATAGATAAATAAATACACAGTGGAATAAATACACAAGTAAATAAAACCATGACAGAAAGAACTTATCTTTCATAAAAAAAATCACCAATTGGTTGCATACCAAGGACATTCCACCCAACCGTAGGCATTGTTGTTCCAAGTCTCAACAACAATGTCACCCTCGAGCCATGGATACTAATCCATAAGGACAATTTCAGCGTGTCACTCGGCTTTCCAAACCAATCAACACTCAAGCTCTCACAGGATTCTCAGCACACACAACAATGCATAGTACAACATCTCTCTTCTACCCAGCCTACACAACAAAAGAGAATGGACCCCCTTCTCTGCCACACAGTCCCTCAAGCTGTCCATCTCCTTCCAGAGCTCTAGTGCATCTGATGATATAGATTATTTTTGAAATGAAATGAAAGAAGAGATATTACAATGAAATACTCATGAAAATTGCCAAAAACAAAGAGATACAAGAATTCTTGATTTCTATTAATGAAATAATTGTAAAGAGACTGTAAAAATACGGAGTGAAAGACTTGCTAGAATGGTGGCATATTTATCTCCAAGAATAGATGTGACGACTATGCTCATTCACAAGAAGATGATTACAATGAGGCTCTGAAGGCCTTTTTATAATAAACAGGAATGCCAAATCCCCAGACATCCAAAAACCTAACCCTAGGAGATGAAACTCCAAAAGTCATGTGGGCCCCGTTTGGGTAAGTTAGTACATTAACTTCTCAAGATCATAATGTTTTCATACGATATTTGTTTTAGGCACGTGATATCCCGTTAGAAAGGTATTTTTGAGGACTACGCATTACACCGTCAAAGTTTGACTCTGTCAATAGTTTGACTATGAAAAGAAAAAAAAACTTTTTAGGGCCCCAAAATGGCCCTGGAAGTACAACAAGATGTGTTGACATGAAAACATACAAAATAAGCCAGTTGGACTAGGTGGGAGGCAACTAGTATCCACTTGGAATATGTGTAGGGATTCAGACAACCCTAGAAGTGTAGAACCCACAATTACAAAGAAGTACAAAAGAATGTGTTGAACTAAGAAATGACAAGAGGAGCCAATTGGAACAGGTGGGTGGCCACCAATATCCACCTAGATCAATCCTCCCCCCATAGGAAGAAATGGTATCCATTTCATTGAGTTCCCAGAGAAGCAGGGAAAGCATTTTCTGAATCTGAAGCTTGATGAGATACGTGCTTTGTTGGAGAAGTTGTGTTGCTTGGTCTGTGGAAGACTTTCACAAACCTGGTTTTGGTAGGGTTGACTATGATCCACCAACCCGTTGTCTCCGGGTTTGACGGGGCATTGTGTAGGAACCATTGTAGGTGAAGAGGCATTATCTTCTTTCTCTGTGACAATATGTTTTTGTTGGATAGAAAGTGTTTATTTTGCAGTGGTTGTAGCAATATTTTGTGCATCCTTTGAATAGACTATGAAGACGATGAGTTTTGAAGTATGAGAGATTACCTTGAGGCACTGTTTTGGTGGAGCAATAGCTGGAACTATGTCTCGTATCCTATAGAGCTGACCTCCTAGAGTAACAATGACACTTCATGGTCTAGACTCATATACAACATGATGTCTCCACATATATGGTTGGCCCAAAACAACATCACAGACATCAAGAGGGGAAACATCACACACTACCTCATCCTTGAAGGTCTTGATGCCATAGGACAGGCGACACTGTTGGCTGAAACGTAGATCTCATCCCTCGTGCAACCACCCGATGTTGTATGGTTGTGGGTGTGGTGTTTTCGACAACCCCAACTCTTTGACGGCCTTCGATGAGATGAGGTTCTTCTAGATGTCGTTATCAAAAATTAAATGCAACGGGGTCCCCTTCACCCACATCTGTGAATGGAATAGGCGCTCCCGCTCTTCAGGATCTACCAATTCTTCTGGTTGAATTGTTGTGGTCACGACAGTAGCAATGGGGTATGCATTGATGATCTGTCTATTTTCAATATTTTCTGGATCGGATTCTGAATCAGGGTTCGTCTCCATGTCTTTCACCTCGACCACCGATGACTGTTTCGAACAACATTCATCAGTGTTGTGTCGGGGATTTTGTGGAAGTCACACCACTTCCTAGTGTCATTCTTCATCTTTCCTTTACCCTTCTTGTCTTATGCCTTGGACTTGTTGTATGGAGTCTGTTGGTTAGGGTCGTCCTTACCATTCTTTGATTGTTACATATTTGGAGAATCGAATTCCCATTTGTTATGGTGCCTAAATTTATGATCGATTTTGAAAACATATCGATAGGAAGCTCCCAGTAATGAGATGTTTATGAAATCCATTTCGGTTTGGATGTACCTATGTAGATCCTCACGGTATTTTAGAACCAGATTCCACTCGAATTATTTGATACCCATCTTGGTGCGCAAGGTATGGAAAGTATTTGTGAACTCTGACACTGTTTTTCTCTTCTCTTACCTCAGTGTGGTCCATATCATGTACTGGTCTTCATAGTTATCAACAGGGTAGTATTGTTACTTGACTGCATCCAAAAAAAAATCCCAAGTGGGCTTGGCCCCATATATTCCAGATTCCTCTATGGAACTTTTCTCCCATTAATTTTCCCACCAATGTTTGACATGGGGGAGAGCCTTGAGGAGTGCGAAGGTGATATTTTCATTCTCAAAATTTTTTTGAACAGAGAAATAACCATCTAATAGCTTTAACCATTTTTCTAGGGCATCCACATCTATCTGACCTTCAAATATGGGAATATAAAAATTAACGTGTACCTTGAAGGGAGAGATTCCTCCAAAATGGTTGCTTGATGAATATGCGCTTGTTTCTATCGGCAGGCATTGGAGGATGTGTGCAAAATTCTCCATCATTTTGTCCCTTTGCCACACAAGATCTTACTCAAGAAACATGTTAATAGAATCTTCTTCTCCGCCATTTTTATTTTCTGTCGCCATCGAGGTTTTCTTGGGCGTGTGATATTGATTTTCCTCAAGAGATAAAATCTCGAGACCCAACTGGCTATACTCGGACCTTGTCAAGGACATGCGCTGAAAAAGATCAAGAACAACCTCCTCTCATACCACTGATCCAGATTATTTTTGGAACAAAATGAAAGAAGATATAATACAATTAAATACTCATGCAAATTGCCAAAAACAGAGAGATACAACAATACTTGATTTCTATTAATGAAAGAATTGTAAAGAGACTATAAAATACAGAGTGCAAGACTTGCTAGAATGGTGGTAGATTTATCTCTGAGAAGAGATGTGATGGCTACTCTCATTCACAACAAGATGATTACAATGAGGCTCTGAAGGCCTTTTTATGATAAACAAGAATTCCAAAACCCTAGACATCCAAAAACCTAACCCTAGGAGATGAAACGGCAAAATTCATGTGGGCCTCGTTTGGGTAAGTTAGTACATTAACTTCTCGGGGTCGTAACTTTTGCATACAATCTTCGTTTTAGGCATGTGATAGCTCGTTGGAAAGGTATTTTCAAGAACTATGCATTATTCCATCAAAATCTAACTTCGTCTACAGTTTGATTGTGGCAGGCCAAAAAAACATTGTTTAGGGCCCCAAAACGTCCCTGGAAGTACGACAAGATGTGATGACATGAAAACATACAAAATAAGACAGATGGCTTAGGTGGGATGCCACCAATATCCACTTAGAAGATGTGTATGGATTCAAAAAACCTCGAAAGTGTAGAACCCACAATTACAAAGAAGTACAAAAGAACGTGTTGAACTAAGAACTAACAAGAGGAGTCAGTTGGAATAGGTGGGTGGCCACCAATATCCACCTAGATCATATGATCAAGAATATCCATCCTAAGACTCTTAGAATTCACAACTGTGAGAAAATATGAACATAGGACAAAGAATCTCAGACATATAGGCCTTAATTCATGGATGGAATACACCTGCAGTCATTACTTCCAACCAAACCATGGATTCTCTCCACAATTTGTTTCTCCTTCCTAAGAAAAAACGTGAAGGGAGAATTAAGAGTGAGTGAAAGAGTGAATTTATGAATGAATGGATGGATGAGTGAATCAATGAACAAGTGCATGAGTGAAGAGGAAGAACCCCCCCAAACAGACCAAGGATGAGTTTATATAATTCTTGGAAATCAAGAAACACATGGCCTTCCCCAAGAAGCTCATGTAACTAATATTCTCCATTAAAACAAAAATGGGTAGATAAAAATATAAAATAAATACTTAGCCCCTCAATCCCCCTCTCCTGTGGAATCATAGCCCTCTATAACTCTTGTCCTTGTCCATCTAGAAACCGATGATGTATTTATTATTAATAATCATCAAAACATTACATTTTCTAGGCACACTGGCCTCTTTCAATTGTTTGGGCACTCTTTCCTTTCATTAACAAAATAAATTATTTAATACAGGCCTCAAAACTAGGGTATTACATTTCCCTCCCCCTTGTTTTGAAACTGTCCTCAGTGCATATACAAAACATAAAATAAATTTTCAAAATTTATTCAAAAAGTCGCGGGTACTCTGCCTACATGGCATCTTCATGCTCCCAAGTAGCATCTTCGGGACCATAGCAGGTCCATTCAACTTTTACCATCTCTATAACTCGATTCTAGATCATTTTGACCTTTCTGTCCAATATTTGTATTGGCTGGACCCGAAATTCTCCCTCTGTCTCTACATGAATCGGATACCAATCAATAACATGGTTAGGATCATGTAAATATTTTTTAGCAAAGAGATATGAAATTCATTATGCACATTCATTGAAGCAGGCAATGCAAACATGTATGCAATTGGCCTTATTATGCCCAATATCTCAAATGGACCATAGAATATGGCTGCTAGCTTTTTACAACTACCCAACTTCAAAGAGCTCTTCTAGGGATTTACTTTTAAAATCACATGCTCCCCCACTTTAAATTCTCTAGTTGTCCTGTTCTTATTTGCATAAATTTCCTGTCTATCTTGAGTTGCTTTTAAATTCTGCTTAATTTTAACCATCTGGTCTTCCATATCCTTGAGCAATTCTGGCCCAAGTACCACTCTATCTATTGGGTTGTCCCAACTCATTGGAGTATTGTATTTCCTACCATACAAAGCTTCAAATGGGCTCATTTTCAATGAATCTTGATACATGTTATTATAGAAAAACTCAACCAAGTGCAAGTAATCTTCCCACTTAGAGGGCTTATCCATCACATACATTCTCAACATGTCTTCAATTACTTGGTTGATGCTCCTTGTCTTCCCATCTGACTGTGGATGGTATGTTGTGCTCAAGTTCATATTTGTAACAAATCCTTTAAACAATCCCCTCTAGAAATTTGAAGTAAACTTTGTGTCTCTGTCTGAGATAATTGCCTTAGGTATCCCATGCAACCTAGAAATCTCCCTCATGTAAATTTACACAATACTAGTTGTTGTATGAGTCATTTTTACAGGAACATAATGAGTAGTCTTTGTCAATTTATCCACCACTACCATGATTGAATCATGTTGTCCTGTTTTCCTGGGAAATTTGGTTATAAAATCAATGGTTACCACTTCCCATTTCTTCTCTCGAATTGGTAATGGTTGTAGCAAACATGATGGGTTCCTATGCTCAACCTTCACTCTATGACATTCCATACATATGGCAATGTAATCAGCAACATCTTTCTTCATTCATGGCCAAAAGAATTGGCTTCTTACTATTGTAATTATTTTCTGGTAACCAGGATGTCCAACATATGGAACATTATGCATTTCTTTTAATACCAAATTCCTAAGTTCTTCGGAACTAGGAACATAAATTTTATTTTTATGGATAAGTAATCCATCTTCCTTCATCTCATATTCTTTAATTTTCTATTGTACATTTTCTTGTTGTAAGCTTTCCTTTACCTATAGGTAATGTTGATCTGTGACAACAACATCTAAAATTATGCTCTTTAAATCTGATTGATGCATACTAACAACTCTAGCATGCATTATATGTACTCTTCTACTAAGTGCATCAACAACTTTATTTTCTTTTCCCTTGATATGCTTGATGTCAAAATCATATTCACTTAAAAATTCTAGCCATCTCGTTTTTTTGGAATTCAAAGTTGGTTGTTCAAAAATATATTTCAGACCACTATGGTTTGTTCTCAATTCAAATCTCTTCCCCATGAGATAATGCCTCCACATATTCAATGCATGAACAATGTCAACAAGTTCCAAGTCATGTGTGGAATAGTTCCTCTCATGTTATTTAAGATTTTTGGACTCATAACCAATGACATGTCCATTCTGAGTGAGGACTCCACCAAGTCCTTCCTTGCATGCATCTATACATACCACACAAATTTCATTTGGGTGAACAATCATTAAAACAGGTGCCCTAGTAAGTAATTCTTTAAAAAAATTAAAGTTCTCTTCACACTCAGATGTCCATTCAAGTTTAATTCCCTTATTTTGAAAAGAAGTGATGGGATGACCAATCTTAGAGAACCCTGCTATAAACCTTTTGTAGTAATTAGCTAACCCCATAAAATTTATGACTTTTGAAACATTCTTGGGTGCTATCCATCCTCTAATGGATTCAATCTTCTCTGGATCTATTGCTATTCCACATTTTGAAATAATGTGTCCCAATTAATGGATCTTTTCTTGGTAAAAAGAACACTTACTAAGCTTGGCATGCAACTGATGTTCCCTTGGCACTTTCAATACCAATCTTAGGTGATGTTCATGCTCTTCCTATGACTTAGAATAGACAAGTATGTTGTCTAGGAATACTATGAAAAACTTATCCAAATAATTTCCAATATTCCATTCATTAAGCACATAAAGTCAGTCGGTGCATTGGACAGTCAAAATGGCACCACTGCAAATTCATATTTCCCATACCTGGTTCTAAAGGTTGTCTTATTGATGTCTTCTTCTTTTATTCTTACCTGACGGTACCCTGATCCCAAGTCTATCTTTGGAAATATCTTTTCCCCTCTTAGCTGATCAAAGAGGTCATCAATTTTGGGTAGAGGGTACTTTTTCTTTACAATGGATTTATTGAGTTGTCGAAATTCAATACACAGCCTCAAAGTTCCATCCTTATTTCTGACAAAGAGTACTCATGCTCCCCAAGGTGAAACACTTGGACGTATATACCCTTTGTTAAAAAATTATTTGAACTGCATTTGTAATTCTTTTAATTATGGTGTACTCATTCTGTAAGGTGTTTTTGACACTGGGGCAACCCCTGGCACTAAATCAATAAAGAAATTTATATCCCTCTTTCGTGGAAACCTTGGTATTTCTTGGAATACATCTTCAAATTCTTGTAGTACCGAAAATTATTCAAGGCTTGCCCCCTTTGTATTTTTGGTTCCTCCACACGGGTTGCATACAATTGACATCCTTTTCTAAAACATCTCTTTAGCTGCAAGGATGAAATATCCCTTATAGAGATCGTTCTTGGAACTCCTTTCACAATGATCTATTTTCCTTCTTCATCAAGACATGTAAATGTCTTGTTATGACAATATAGGACAACATAATGTTTTTCCAACCAATCCATTCCAATTATAATATCATAAGATCCCAATGGTATAATATTTAGATCAACATTAGTATTCACACCATTAAGACTTATGGAACAACCTCTGACCATATCATGGATTCTCCTTTTGGCTCCAATGGTTAGCTAAACCAAAATTGATTTTCCAAGCTCACTTTTCTCCAAATGTAATCTATCCACTATTTTAGGATCAACGTAACAATGTATTTCTCCCGAATCAACTAAAATAGAAATAGGTTGATTAATTATCCTACCATCCACCTCGATCATATTGGATTGGTACTCTTCTTGTCAATCATCTAAGGATGCATATATTCATCCCATGTATTCTACTGTTGTAGCCACTTGGATATTGTGCATGGTATTCAATATGTTATTTATGTGAGGGAAATCCTTGTATAGGTGATCTTATTTTCATCCCCAATATTAGATTGGTGGTCTTCCCCTTTTTCCCAAGGAGTATTCTCTATTGGATTCATCCTTAGCATACTGGTCTTGATGATTTTACTAGGGCTATTTATATTGAAAGGAGGTATGAATCCTTTCTTTCTCTAATCAGATTTCTCCTTCTTCTTATACTTCCAAGATTTATGCATGGATTCTCTACCCTTTCCTTTCTCATACATGTACTTAGCCTTCCTAAAGGTCTGAGTCAAAGTCTTGGGTTCATCATATTGAATCTTCTCTTTATAAACAGATGGTAGCCCACTCAAAAACCTAAGTACCTTCACCTTCTCATATTTTATAAACCCTATGTATTTTAGCATCCCCACGAACTTATTTTCATACTCTGTCATGGTCATGCTTCCCAGCCCGAGTTCAAATAAATCCTGCATTTTCTTGTCATAGAAGTTCTCTAAAAGTTAATCCATTTTAAAATATTTCTTGAACTACTTCCAAGTGATCCTACTCTCATTAATGTCCTCAACTTGCTTCAGTTGATTCCACCACATAGGGGCTTTCCCATGTAAATGGTATGTGGCAATTCTAGCTTCTAGGTTTGATGAGTAGTTATGAAATTGAAAATACCTCCTGAGTCCAAGAAACCATTCTTCAACATCGTCTTCCCTTCCTCTTTCACCATCAAAGGATGGTGGCTTAAGCTTCCTAAGCTCTCCTTGAAAACTATACAATTCATTCCTTATTCTTTGGTGCCTAACAGGAGACACCTCTGGACTACTTATGGAATATTCAGATGCATAAAACTTCCTTTTTGAGTAAGGAGGTGAGTGATGTCTATGAGTTGTGCTAGCATTTCTTGAATAACCAACTCTTCTGCGATCATCTCTTATTTCATGACATCTTCCCTCTTCCTCCTATTTTGAGTTTGATCCATTCTTTGTTTGCCTCTAAAAATGATTTAATATTTGCATCACTCGAGAATTTATCTGATTTTTTTCTCTCATCAGTCTCTCATTGTATGCTTTGTAACTATTCACTTCTATTTTTAGGCTTCTCACAGTCTCTATCAATGTTTCTTTCTCCCCTATGTCCTTGTGTACGTTGGATTCTGTATTTGCATTACCAACGCTGATATTTTGACCTTTGGAGTCTTTATCATGGCTATAAGCTCCCTCTCCTTCTTCCAATTATTGAATATGCATTCTTATAATGAACTGATATTTTTACACCCCCTAATTCTGCAAAATGTGCAACAACCATTTTGTTAGAATTATGCATATTATAAAAGAAATTTTCCAAATAATTCCACAGGTTGTTTTTCTTATCAATTCATGAAGAAATATATTATCATTCCATATTATAACAATTCCATGTTATTCTCCTCTGAATCATATTTCCAATGAATGTAATCTTGTCCCAATTCGATATTTGAGCTGAAAGTTATGGCTTCCCCCCAAAAAAGCACTTTCATCCCCTTTTCTTTTGTTTTGCAATAGGATATTGTCTAACTCTACACCGATGCTTCCATCAACCCACTTTCATGTGACCACAGTTCAAAACCACAGGCTTATTCACTCTTTAGTACCTTCCTCTAGCGCTCTTCCATTATTCTTCTACACAGGAGCTTGTTCACAAATGTCTAAGGGCTTGGTTACCTCTAGGCCCTCCGCACCTCTAATTGACCCCTTTAGCTTATCGTGAGACCAATGTTGGGACCAAGTAATCCAAACTTCATCCTTTAGCTATTCTTCCCTTTCAATATCCTATATATCTCGGAGTTAAACTTCGTCGGAGTTAAACTTCGTCGAAGCCCTTCCAATAAATCTACTAGTAGATCAGATGATCGAGATTTAATCTCTCGTCAACTAGATGATCTCAACTCATCAATATGCTTCAATGAGATCAATGGTCACGAATTAATCCGACATTGATCTAGATGGTACTTATTAATTGGACTTCTACACTCTGAGGCTCTAGAACATTACAACTCCCAAGTCGCTCAACTACCCTAGAGTGATACTCATTGAAGTACTTATGCCATCCTTCCACTGCAAGATATAATGGTTGAGAAAATTCTCGAAGGGATCTTAGATCGATGGTATACGTGAATTCACGACTTCGTTCTTCGATAATTTTCACTGATAGAGAGCTTGGACACCCCTAGAGACCATACTCCTGGAGATGACATGGCATTATGATGTCACCTATGATGATGTGTACCCATGGAATTTGTGCCATGTGTCACTAAAAAACGAACAGGATGGGTCCCAAAAGGTACTGAATCTGGGTGAAAAGTGTCCCCACATGGTGCCCCTGCCATGTGGCCTACGACGCATCATCCATAAAATGGACGATCCACATTATCTGCTCTATATTTGACAGTCTATGTGATTTCACGGACAATGGCTTTACAATTCCCGGTTTCGACACTTCGGGACTTTGGTACTTTGGAGCTTTGATTTGTAACATACCCAGTTATCACTGAAGTGGAAAAGTTTTGAAGTACATAAACTTCGCTAACCTTCCAACATTGTTAGATCTAATGGTCAACATTTCTCTCGAATTCATTCCCTCTATCTAACGGTTTATGAGGAAATTTGGGACTTCAGTTCTCTGGGACTCCGAGTTATAGCAGTCCTAAAACGTGCAATTCTCATGGAATTAAACTTCCTGAAGGAGTCAACTCTGGATGAACATAATCAACAACGAAGATTTCCCCCGAGCCTCCTATCAGATCGGGCAGTCGATGATACTTCACGACTTTGGCCTTCGACATTTCAGGCTTTTCCTTCCTACCATAATCGTTGAAGCGATGAAGTTTCAGAGTTTTCCATCTCTAGCTCAGCTTCGATCAACAACTAAAGGTCGACAAGATTGATATGATAGTTATGAATTAACCTTTCCAAACCTCTAGTTTCTCCTTTATTGAACAATCCTCGTTAACCTGCCTTCCGATCTAATGATACATAAATCCTTGATCTCACGGTTTTTATCACTCCCAAATTCAAAAGGGGACAGTCACGATTCTATGATCCTTTACAAGGATATTCATTTGCATGACACTTTGGTTTCTGTGCCATCCTGCAACGTCATCTCCCTTGATCTTTACAAATTCAAGTTCATGTTCAATATTAGCCATAATACCCTATCCAAGATTTTTGACCCATACAAGTTCGATGTTTCAAACAGAAGATCTAATACCAATCTGTAACGTACTCAACCACCCATAGGACAGGCTGCGCTACTTCAAGGTCAGTTCTGGACTTCTTTCGACTTTTGATCTAACTTATAATTAATAAATATGCATGAAGTATTCACATGCATAGATCAAGATTCATGCTACAACATAAATAAATGAGACATATGCGATGCACAACAATAAACAACAAGCATGCATATTGTATATATGAATTTCATAGATAAATAAATACACAGCGTAATAAATACGCAAGTAAATAAAACCATGTCAGAAAGCACTTATATTTCATAAAACGAATCACCAACTAGTTGTAGACCAAGGAAGTTCCACCCAACCATAGCCACTGTTCTTCCAAGTCTCAACAACAATGTCACCCTCGAGCCAGGGCTATGAATCCACAAGGACAGTTCCAGAGTGTCACTCGATTTCCCAAACCAATCAACACTCAAGATCTCATAGGATTCTCATCACACACAACAATCCAAAGTACACCATCTCTCTTCTACTCATCTTGCACAACCCAAGAGAATGGACCCCCTTCTCTTCCACATAGTCCCTCAGGCTGTTCATCTCCTTCCAGGGCTCCAGTGCATTTGATCAAGAATCTCCATGCTAGAACCCTCAGGATTCGTAGCTGTGAGTAGTGTTGAACACATGAGAAAGCATCTCAGACATGGAAGCCTTAATTCATGGCTAGAATACACCAACAATCATTACTACCAACCAAACCATAGATCCTCTCCATAATTTGTTTCTCCTTTCCAAGCCAAAACATGAAGGGAGAATGAAGAGTGAGTGAAAGAGTGAATGGATGAATGAACAAATGAATGAGTAATGAGTGCATGAGTGAAGAAGAAGCAACCCCGCAAACAAACCAAGGACGAGTTTATATAATTCTTGGAAATCAAGAAACACATGGCCTTATCCAAGAAGCTCATGTAATCGATATTCTCCATTAAAACCAAAATGGGTAAATAAAAATATAAAATAAATACTTAGCCCCTCAAGCCCCCTCTCTTGTGGAATAACAACCCCCTATAACTCTTGTCCTTGTCCATCTAGAATTCCGTGATGTATTTATTATTAATAATGGTCAAAACATTACATTTCCTAGGCACACTGGCCTCTTTTAATTGTTTGGGCACTCTGGCCTTTCATTAACAAAATACATTATTTAATATGGGGCTCAAAACTAGGGTATTACATTTTCCCTTTAGGGCCCCAACACACAATAAAAGCCTTTAGTTCCATTTTCACCAGCTCTTGATCTCACTAGAATTTTTACACTATGGCTCTTGAATACATTATATCATGTACTTGAGTGCACCCTCAACTATCCAACATCAACTCTGAACTCCTCCCCCAGCTTCATAGTAATCCAACACCCCTAGCTTCTATGGTACACCCCATCTTGTGGGTAGAAGACATCATCCTCAACATTTGAAGAAAAAAATGTTTCTCTTTACTGGTTTTCGATAGTAAAGTGGAGAAATCCAAGATGTGAGCCGATGCAAATCACCAAGTTGTGCCACTGATTCACGAAACCCCCACTACCCTCCAGAAGGAATACAACCAAGGAATCTTCCCCAAGGAGGATTCACCCATCAAACTTACAACATTAGGTTGTGCCATTGATTCAAGCAACCCCCACTACACTCCACAATGAAGACAATGGAGGCATATTCCTCAAGGAGATTCACCCATCAAACTTGCAACATCTAGCATGATAAATGAGGGTTGTAACCAAGGTATCCTCCCAAAGTATGATGACTCTACACAACCATCACTTCAACTATGTCAAGATCGACTTCCATCTCTTAAGGAGGATAAGTCATTTTTCCTTGAGGATCTTGTCTTATCTTGATGTTCTCATCGTTGTTTATGTTTTTGGGTTAATTTTCTCCTCATGATAGTGGGTTTCTTCTCTCAACTAGGGTTTGTTGGTTTAGAGGTTTACATTTACATCAAAATTGACCCAATCAAATACATTATGAACTATCTATTTAATTTTCAAGATCTCCAATATTTTCCATAGATATAATAAAAAAACAATAGTTACATTGATATCAAATTGTTGCACTACTTCTTAGATCATATCAATTCCCCTGGGTTAACCTAAAAGTGTCCCCACTTTCTCACACAAATGTGGAAATTTTTCTTTAAAATTGTTAACAGTGGACCACTTGGCATGAGTTGGGAAATGCCCATGCTCTCCCCACTAAATAAAAAAATAAGAAAGAGCCATGTTGTAGTGAATGAGTGTGCACTTCCAAGTTCCAACATTGTATCTTGTTGCAATTGATTTTAAAGCTCATGAATATTGTGAGTGGGATGTGTGATGAGAACTTTCTCTTTTATATGACAAGGTTTGTATAGATTTTAATGGTTCACATTAATCACTCTATGGATGCCTAGTTGAGATAGGATGTCCAAATTTAATCCATTTTGTCACACTTTCCAAATAATGGTATAGGAACCCTTGCTAAGAAGTTAGAGTTTGTGATGTCGTTATCCTTTAAAGCATAGTTTTGGAAAAATAATCCAAACACAATCACCCATTTGGAATTAATATCGATCTTTCTAGAGATTCTACTTTTTCCATGCATAAACAAGACTGCATTGCACATGAGTTTGTATATGAGTCAATGTATCATGCAACCAGGAAATTCTTTTTTGTTCCTTCTATTGTTTAGGTGAATTATCAAGGTGTAGGAGCATTAGGAGCTCATAGGGAGGTTGAAAACCATAATAGACCTATGGGGTCCACATGCATTCACGAAATATTAAAGAATACCCCTAATTTTAATAGATATTTATAAATGTCTCCCATAATCCTTTGTCAAGACCCCTTCCCAATCCATCTTTCCAATAAAAAACACATTTTTTACTAGGTAACCTTTTTTATAACCCCTAAGCATCCCCCACCCCCCCAACCCTAATACCTACAATATATCGTCTTTATTTTTCACAATTTTAAACCCCCTTTATGAATGACCTTGATAATATATTGGTCAACAAGATAAAGTCCTCGTGAACAGACCCAAAAGGATAATAGACTATGGAACAATGAATTTCCTAGTTATAATTGTGATGGACAACGTGTAGATAATTTTTCCACTATTTATGTGTGAGATACAAAGGGTATCCACTTAGTGAACTTTGGAATAACAACATGTACATTCATGGTATATTAAAGAATACCTCCATTTTCACAAGATATTGGTAACTACCTCCCAAAATCCTTTTGTTAAACCCCCATTCCAGCACATCTTTGATTGCACCGAGAGTAACGAGGTTCTATACAACCTAGTATGGGAGAGATGTTGTCACATTAGTGTGATGTTAGATTAGATAGCCTTGCATTATAATAATAATAATAATAAAGTCGACTCAATTAAAAAAAAAACTATGTACATACATATACATATTTAGATAACAACATATAGATCAAAATTTACACATTAAGAAATTTGATCCCTCTCGATGCTTGATAGATTTGGGTTTAATATGGATCTACGTTGGTTTTAAAAAACCCATATTTTTACTAGATATCCCCTATTTTTACCATATAATCCTTTTTATACCCCAAAATACCTATAAACCCCCCTCTACCCCACATCCTCTCCCCCAATACGTATAATATATCAAGACTCTATTTTTCACAATTTTAAAACCCCTTTTATGAATGAATGTGATAAGATATTAGTTAAAAGGTGAATCTCCCATGGTGTTATAGAACATGTGAAGGGCATGAATGAGGGTTTAATTGTTCACCTTTGTCAATCATATCATTTTTTTGAGAATAAAAGGTGGTTGAAAATTGGAATTTGCAAACCCCCAGATACCAAAGTGTTTTCCTGAAATGGCTAAGGAATATCCTAGATTCTTGATTGAATATAGTAAATAGAGGGAGAGAAAATGTGCCCATATGTGGGGGAAAAATGGGCATCTTGCAAATTACCATTTTAGAGAAATGACTCTCAATGAAATATCGTGCATTATGACATTGGGTGGTCATAGGAAAGCCACTAAAAAAATCAAGAGAAATAGTTTCCCATGGGCATGCAAGAATGGGTATTGGATGGGAGAGTCCCATATTGCATTTGGTAGGTTTTGGGGTACTACAAAAAGTGTAAGTCCAGATAAAAGCACTAAATTTCTTCTTCATGGTAGGAAAAATTAAATAATGTCAGAAGCGATGCAAAGTTTTGTTGATGCTAAAGAGGCCCCCAAAAGAATATGCATGGGCCTCCTTGATTAGAAGAATATTTCCATCATGTGTTGGCATAACCACTGCAATTTATATAACCATCCATCTTTGATATGGAAATCTAAGAAAAGTAAATTGGTTTACCTTTGTGGGTATTGGAGGGCATGCAATATGGGACCAAAATATAGATATGAATAGTATTGTTGCTTTTAGTTATCATTTGTAAGAACCAAGTGCATGAAAATTGGAGGGTGACTAAGAAAATTAATTGTTTAGTTGGTGTTTTCATCCTTATGTTTTACTACCAATTGAAAATGTTGAATGTAGGATTCCCATTTGATGTGTCACTGCTCGTATTGTTTTGTTTGTGTTTAAGAAAATCAAATAATGATGATCAATGTGGAGCACCATCTCCTTACCCAAATTATAGTGATGCCACTATTTGAGAGCTTGGACAAGGGCATATAATTATTTATCATAGGCACTCTATTGGATCTTATCATTAAACAAACATTCAAAATGATAAGAAACTAGATCACCATCTTGTTTGAGGTCAACCCAAATAGCATGGTGGGAAGCATCCAACTCTATCTCAAAAGGTTGCTATAGGTATAGAAAACAAAGAAAGGGAACACAACATAATATCTATTTTAGATGCTTAAAGGTTGCATTATCCTCTGTAGTCCAAGCAAACTATGTGATCCAAGAGGATTTGGAATGCTAAAAAAGATCCAGGAGGATCCAGAACTCTAAAAAATTGATATTCTCAAACACTAATGAAAATGAATTCGTTCTGTAGAGCTTGATGAGACCTTTCCAATGAAATTCAAATGGGCTCAAACAAATTTCTTATGAGAAATTTATGGTCATTTAAAGTTTGGAAAAAACATGCAAAATAGGGGTGCCATGTGGCAGGACCACAGGCTGCCATGTGCCCATCCGTATAGTTGTCATGTTGACGTGGTAGTATGAAAGGTTGTCACATGCCACTCATTTTTGGCACCTAATTGGAACTATCTGGAAGTGACGCGTGGAAGGCCATATGAGTGACGTGGCACTAACATGGCATGACCATACAATACAAGAGACAAATGATGTGGCAGGATGTTGATTATGCAAATAGGTGGACCAACCAGAGAGTGCCACATGGCACTCTCCGATTGGCCAATAATGGATAAGGGAGAATCAAAATGGTTGGATTGAATTGGAATTGAATCCATGACCTCTAAGATAATATTCCATGGAATATTCCAAAGTCTTAACAATAACCTCCTATAATTGTGACACATGTAGTTCTTGTTAAAACAAACAAACATATTTATAGTAAAGGTTTATTTATGAAGCTCGGGTATATAGGGGGTCTCTTTGGTCGACTAGCCCTATTTAAACCTAGCCTTTGACCCCTGCACAAACATCATAATGTGTGCCAAGTTGTGACATGGAAATTTTTGCCATAGATGATTGCCTCGATTTAGTGCAAGAGGTGTCCCTAGTTTTGGGGTTGTCTCATTTTTCGTCCTATTGAGTTCTTGGAGGGAAGTATAGAGTGTTTATACTCATTTTTCTCAAAATTTCAAGAGTAATTTGATGGTAATGTTGGTTGTTTGTAAAAGTGTTGTGTATGAAAGTCTTAGTCCATTTTGTCATGTATGAGACTCACAGTCTCATTATGTATGCAAAAGGGGGTCTTTAAGGACCTGTTCAAAACATAGTCAATTTTATACTCATTTTTCTCATAATTTCGTGAGGAATTTAGTGGTAACTTTTGTTTCTTGGATTCACCAACAAAATTAAAGGGTGTCTTCAAATTTGGTATTGTAAGTCATCAATGTAAAAGAATCATATTTGAGATTAATGAAGAACAGTCTAATTGTTTGAAAAGGGACCCAGAGAAGTAGCCCAGGAGGGGTGAACTTCGTTATCAACTCTTGTCTTATTAATTTATTTTATTTTCTATTGTGTTATTTTTCATATTTTCGCAAGTTATTCATCAATATTAATGAAGTTTATCGATAAGTAAGCATTTTCACATGATATTTTGCAAACACTCATATCGATCTTCATTTTCCGAATCTAGTTGGACATTTATGTGTATCTAAGAAATAATTGACATCTAAGGATTTTTGGATCAAGTTGGTATCAGAGCTAGTTTTGATGTGTATTTGCAAGTGAATTCTTATGAGGTCCAAATCTAAGCAAGGTGAAGGAAAGCTTGCAAGTTAAAATCCCGAAATTGGTTCAAGGAGCTTCACTCGAAGAGGAAAGATGGTTTCAACAAGAAGGTTAGGTCCTTATGACTTTGAAGATGATTTATTCAAGGAATTAATTTAATGAAGGCTATTGTGGAAGAAATGTATGAGGATCGAAAGAAGACCAAGTGATAAATTACATCGGTAAAAACTGAAGAAGTTAAAGAAGAAGGAGAAGGTAAAGAACCTCCAAAGCCTCCTTTGTCCCCGTCATCATCATCATCATCTTCTTCAGATGAAAGTGACCATTATTCTCATAAGAGGAAAAAAAATTCTAAGAAGTCTTTTGATTCTCATGATATGCCTTTTTTATAGCTAGATGTAAAGTTTGATTTTCCTTTCTATGATGGAGAGTTGAATGAAGAGAAGTTGGATAATTGGGTTAAACAGATTGAAGTATATTGTAGGATATAAAAAATCATATGAGACACTGAAAGGATACAATTGACTACTCTTCGCCTAAGCAACATGGGAGATTTGGAAACAAGTTGATCTTAGTCAACATGGTAAAATAATATCTTCCTGGATTGAATTTTTTTGTTTCATTAAGATATCAATTTTATCCATTATCTTATATGCAAACAACAATGATTGCTTGGAAACATTTACAACAAGGAAAATGGAAAATGTTCAAGCTTATACACGAGAACTTAAGAAGAAGGCATTGTCTTTGGGAATTCCATTACATACTCTTGGAAATATTTTGAAGTATATTGGTGGTATGCACTCATATATTCAATATACTATTTTGATGTTTAATCCTACTAATATTAACAAAGTATCAACACAAGCTACTCATCCTGAACCCAACAAAGGAAAACATGTTGTTGAAGATGAGTTAAGGGAGCCACATGAATTCAAGGAGAAATCGGAGGAAAAAGGGAAGAGTTAGAAAACAACTACAATGAAGAAGCATGAAAAGAAGAATCCTACATGTTCTCATTGCGAGAAGAAAGGACATGATGAGAAGCATTGTTGGAATATGCATCTAGAACTGAAGCCAAAGTGGGATCAACCTTGGAAGGGTAAAAAGAAGAATACGACCATAGTTTAGGATCTTGGATCATATTCTGAGGATGAAACTAAGGTTACAACTATGGGAATCAAAGGTAAATATTCTATTGCAATTTTGAGTTCATGTACTTTTTCTGCAAAGGCTAAAGTAATACCTAATGGAAGGAAAATAAATGAATTATTTAATTTAAGAGTTATCTCAAAGCACAATAAGATTGATACACTCGTTGATAGTGGATCACAAGTAAATCTTATTTCAAAGAAAGTAGTTCATAATTTGGTATTGGAAACTAGGCCTCATCTAAGACCATATCCTTTGGGATGGATTTGTGATAATGCTCATGTACAAGTAACTAAGCAATGTAAGTTACGGTTTGCGATTACATCTAGTTTCATTGATGAGGTAGATTTAGACATGGTTCCACTTGACATTTGTGGGATGGTTTTGGGAAGTCCATACTTGTACAACAGGAAGGCCGTTTTCCACAAGGAATAAAACAAGTATCATCTTTTCAAGGATGGGATTTATTTCATTGTGAGAGCTCATCATATGAAGAAAAATTTGATAGTTTTCACTACAGGGCATGTGAAAATGCTAGTTAATGCTAGTATCCAGGATCCATATTTATAGCCTACGATTGAAGATAAAACAAGTCCTTTGGTTGATGTTGTTCCTATTAAGAAGGGAAAATGTGTTGATGGTTCATTCTCTTTGAATCTGTATATTCATTTTTGTTGTTCAATTTATTACTAATCAGTGTAGTATTGTTAGCTACTGCAACAATGAATGGCGAAATTTGTGAATTTAAGGGAATGGTTAACTTGGTCAACAATATTGTTTAAGTATTCGTTATTATTAGGATGAGTTGGGCTCATTATCCAAGAAGGAAATATGGATGACACGAGACAAGTGAGGCGGAAGTATCCTCACTTCATTTTGGAATGATACATACTTTTGGAGGTCCAAAAGTTCTTCAGTGGGAAGCTATGATCCAGGAGGATCGGGAATGCTCCAAAAGATCTAGGAGGATCCATAATGCTAAAAAATTTATATTCTCAAATTCTAATTAAAATGACTTAATTGTGTAGATCTTGGTGAGATATTTTGAATGCAATTTGAACGGGCTCAAGCGAAGTTCGTATGAGAAATTTATGGCCATTTAAATTTTGGCAAAAACAAACAAAATGGGGGTGCCATGTGGCATGCCCATAGGATTCCATGTGTCCATCCAAACAATTATCAGTTTGATGCTATGCTAACATTAGCAATATGATGTGGTATCATGAAAGGCTTCCACGTGTCACTCATTTTTGGCATTTTTGGCACCTAGTTTGACCTATCCGAAAGTGACACATGGCAAGTTGTACAGGTGATGTGGAGTCGAAACCGCATGACCGTATAGTGCAGGTGGTAGATGATGTGGCAAGATGTTGATTATGCAGACAAGTGGATCAACTAGAGAGTGCCACATGGCACTCTTTGATTGGCTAATAATGGCTAAGGGAGAATCAAAATGGTTGGGTCGAATGGGAATCGAACCCATGACCTCCACGATAATATTCCATGGAATATTCCAAAGTCTTAACTATAACCTCTTACCAATGTGCCACATGCAGGTCTTATTATAACAAACAAACATATTTATATTAAAGGTTTAGTTATGAAGCCCGAGTATATAGGGGTTCGGTTTGGTAGACTAGCCGTATTTAAACCTAGCCTTTGACCCTTGTATGAACATTGTAATGCATGCCAATTTATGACATGGAAATTCGTGCCATATATGATTGCCTCAATTTTCGTGTAAGAGGTATCCCTAGTTTTGGGTTTGTCTCGCTTTGTGTGCTATTGGGTTCTTGGAGGGAAGTATAGAATGTTTATACTCATTTTTCTCAGAATTTCGAGAGCAATCTAATGGTAATGTCGGTTTTGTGTAAAAGTGTTGTGTATGAAATTCTTAGTCTAGTATGTCATGTATGAGACTCATAGTCTCATTATACGTGCAAAAGGGGGTCTTTAAGCACATGTTCATAACATAGTCAAGTTTATACTCATTTTTCTCAAAATTTCATGAGGAATTTAGTGGTAACTTATGTTGCTTGTATTGAGTAGCAGAATTAAAGGGTGTCTTCAAATTTGGAATTGTAAGTCATCATTGTAAAAAGAGCATATTTGATATTACTGAAGAGAAGTATCACTGTTTGAAAAGGGACCCATAGATGTAGCCCACGAGGGGAGAAATGTGTTATCAATTGTTTCCTTATTAAGTTCTTTTATTTTATGTTGTGTTAGTTTTCATATTTTCGCAAGTTATTCATCAATGTTAATGAAGTTTATGGATAAGTAAGCATTTTCACATGATATTTTGCAAATAGTCATATCAATCTTCAATTTCTGAATCTCTTCAGATGTTTATGTGTATTTAAGAAATAATTGACATCTAAGGATATTCGTATCATTATGGACAGTTGGAAAGATTGTGCTGAGGATGCGCTTTATTTGAGAAATGAGGTATAAAATTGCAATATAAATTTAGTCCTCTAAAAAAAAAAATGAGTTGTATAGTGGAGTGAGGCATAGGACAAACCAAAACACATTTAACATTGAATGGATCAACCTAAATAGTAGCATGGAATATAAGAAATACCAAATAATGAACAATAGTTTACCCAACCAAATATTTGTACCTTTTCACCTATAGCACGTGAGTACATAATAGATCCATATTGGTGTGAACATGGTGGAGGTTCCTTGTGAGTACATAATAGATCCATAATGGTATGAACATGATGGAGGTGCTCATCCCAAATATTTTTTAAGATAAACATGCCATCAATGTAGATGATAACACAATGTCCAAAATGTGGCCTAAGTATAGTATATCGTTGATTAGATTTATAAATGTTTTTGGAGCATTGGTGAGACCAAGTGATATAACTAGCCATTTGAAAATAACAAATTTAGTTTTAAAAGTGGTTTTCCAAGTGTCCCTAATCTTTATATGGACCTGTTGATAGCTTGATTGGAGGTTCATCTTAGTAAAATAGTTATCTCACCAAATGATCCAATATTTCCTCAATCCTTGGAGGAAGATACTTATTCTTAACCATGATTTTTTTGAGAGCCATGTATTCCATCACCAAGTTTCATTAATTCATCTCCTTCTTTGGAATAATGAATTTAAGAAAGCCACACGGGGATGAACTCGATTTAATTCACATGGCCTCTAGAATCTACTTCATTTGTTTCTTTGGTTCTTCACTATCAATGTGTGATAACCTATAAGTAGGTGCATTGGGTAGTGTACCTCCCAAGAATTAGATCAATGGTAAATTCAATATAATTTGAGGCTCCTCAAGAACATGAAAGGATTAGGTGAATGGAGAGAAGTAGAGGAAGAACAAGGACATAATGCAGGGTGCTTCCCCAACTTGTGATTTTTTGTAAGAAGTTGTTCAAATCCTTGATTGAGATTATAATAGTTTTAATTGTGTTTTCCCATTAAATAATGTATATGAAGTCTTTACAAGTCTTTAAAAATTTAATGATGTGATATAAAGTGGGAATACACTTTCTTGTGGTCATATGGACTATGGAGGTTGCTATTATATTTTTATAGAAATCATAGTTTTTTCTTCTTCTAATAGTTCTTTGTACATGAAGAATGTAATCACAATTCATGCTTTGAATATAATTTGTTTTGGTGAATAAAAAGAAGAATCCTTTAATGGCATAGGAAGACTATAATAAGTAAATGTAGATTTTTTTTTCACAAGCTATCTAGGAGGTCCTTTAATATGTAAAGAAAAATGTCTTTTAAGACTCTAAAGTTGTCATAAAAAAGAGATAGACTAATGCCTTAAAAAGGTTATTAGACAAACATAAGGAATCAAGACATAGTCATCGCCCTGTGCTGATAGATGAGAACATACTACATCTACGTAGGTTGAGATGCAACATAGAAAGATAAAAGAAGAAAAAAATGTAATTTAGTGGTTCGATGTGTTTCATAACACAAACCCTTAGCCTCCTTCCAACACATTATGGATTTTTTCCATCAAAGGCAGTGTCGTGCAAGTATTGTCTTGACTTTGGTTGTTTTTCAGAACTAGGAAAATTTTAAAACATCCTTGCAAGACAAAACCATACAAGTGGTATTCAACTATAGAAATATTATGCACTTCTTTTATAGTCATTTCATAGAAATCATATCCTATTGTTATTATTAAGGTTTTTCCAAGTCATATGTTATTAAGACTTTAGAGATGGAAACATCATCAAAGAAAGTTGTGCCTAGTGACTTTTGGCATTTAAAAAAACGATTTGGATAAATCAATTTGACAACAATTTTTGGCATTTTTAAAAAATATTTAGATAAATCAATTTGAAAACAATTTTTCTTAGAGCCTCCTTCCTTTTGAGGTAACTTCTCTATTGTAGAATGAAATTTTGCAACCTTCTAAATTTTTATTTCCTAAAATGCATATTTATTAATATGACAAAGATATATTGATGATGATGATGATGATTAACGTCCACTAAGACATAATTGGTCTATTGGACCTTAAGAGGGTAAGTGATTACTAGTGATTCTTTAGAATTTTGTTTCTATGCTCGAAAAGCATTAAGAGAAGCTTTCCAAGATCAACATACTTTGTTGAGTTAAGAGGTTAGGAAGGTTGGTAGTGTGATCAAT
>SNQJ01S0029200.1:60245-72440 GCA_010110895.2 Picea sitchensis
ACCGCTGATGTCGCACCTACAGCCGCAACAAGTTTCAGTTCGGTTCCATTCGCAATGTTCCAGACACCATAGCCCTCCATGAGCGTCTTCATCTTGAATTTCCAGTTAATGAAGTTTGAGCCATCTAACTTGTTGGCTTCGTTGAGGTAGGTCTCTGCCAGCGGATTTGCCATCGCTGCAATTTAGTCTCTGCAAGAAAATCACCAAGGATATGCAACGTTTTGTCGCTCTGCCTTCGGATACCACCAATCCGACTCAATCTATCTCTTGTCAACTTAAATCATGCATGCATGCAACTTAATATCCAAAATCTCCAACTTAACTCCCTCTTCACCTCTTTATAAAATATATCCACTTATGAATAAAAATTCACTTTTCATAAAAAAAAAAAAATGAATAAACTTTATAACTTCACACCATTAAATGCTCCACTTTAACATATATCCTTTTTTTTAATAAACTTCAAAAAAAATTCACTTTAATCAAATTTGGGTTCACCTTGTCCACTCTTTCTTTATCCACCTCACTTTAATCAAATTTGGGTTCACCTTATCCACTATTTCTTTATCCACCTCACGCTTAATAAAAAACCAAAATCCATATAATAAAAAAACTTATCCACTTAATAAAAAATAAAAAAACTCACGCGATTTTTCATGCATGCATCCAAACTCACGCAATTTCCAAAACTCTTCCTCCACGGTTTTCTTTAAACTCCACAAACTACCTCCACGCTCTTCAAAAAACTCTTACGCTCTTCCACTTCCAGCGCATGCAAACTTTATGCATAATTAAACTCACGCTTCAAACTAAAACTCACGTTCACTGCGAACTGTTCTGAGTTCTCGCACCTCACCTGTACTCCGCCTGCGGGAATCGTGAAGAACGTTCGCACCTTCCGAGTGGTCAGACTGCGGGAATTCCCAAAGATTTCCGCACTGTAATGCTAGCTTGGCCTGCGGGAATTTTTCTGTCCTCGTATGCGCGTAAGGCTGAGTAGTATTCCCCCACACCCTACGAGAGGAGGGACTTGCGAACCTCTAGAATTCTCGCACTGTACTCCCGTGGCTCTGATACCAAGATAAAATATACGAGGCAAACAAACACGGTGAGGCTACGCTCACTTCACAGTATTAAATGAAGACAGATTACATCCTTATATAGGAAAAGACTCTCGCGAGTCGACTACATGCAAAGCAAAAGACAACTATACAACTGACTCTTAACTAAGCACTGACTCTTCTAACTAGCGCTTACAACCCACGCTTATTACTGATGCTAACAACTAGCTAACATCTCCATTATTTCCAAGTTGTTTTGTCATATTCATTAAAACTGTTTGTTTGTTTTTCAAAACATTTACCCATTTCCCATTCACATCTTACTTCCCCAAGTGCGATAGTAAACAGTGGATATGTTAGGTTTTTCTTTGAGTATAATTTTGGCTGCCTACAAACGGGCGGTTCTTAAGACAATAGAATAGAATATTCTTATGAGATCTGAAATTAAAATGTTAATTGTTCTTAATATGTTAGAATATAGTACGAAATTGTGGAGATATATGGGAGACGTCCACCAACATTTATACAAATATTTTTTCAGTTTCATTTTCCATATAAGATGTGCCTACAAGGATAAAGATGCCGTATATAACACCTGAAGAGATCGACTTGCCTTGAGTATCAGTCAGCTTTATCCGTTGGAAAGTTGTGTGTGAGTTGGGTTTTTATGACTTAACTGGTTCTGTGAAGTGTTCACGGCAGAAGTGAGAAGTGTCTTAACATTCACTCACATGTAAAAGTGAAATTTATACTTTAATGTATGAAACTTATACTTTAATATAAAACTAACAAAAATGTATGAACAAAGTACATTTAGCCATTGTTTTTTGTTCTTTGGGAGTGAGAAAATCTAAACATTCACGCTTTTTTGTTTTTTGAGAGTGATGAAATCCGAACATTCACTCACATTTAAGAGTGGCAAAATCTAAACATTCACTCACGTCTGAAAGTGAAATTTCTACTTTACTAATGAAATAGAACTAACAGAGTTGTACATTTAGCCGTGGCAAAATCTGTCTTTTATGTGTGGAGATTTGCATGAGGTCTGTTTATTCCAAATGAGTATTAAATTTATTTAAATTGATAAAAAATCATTTTTTAATTATAATTTTTTTGGTAGTTTCGTAACATTCTTTGACTAAAACGTTTAAAAGGTGTCCTTGATGTCACTCACATCCACTTTCATTGAAAATATTTTAAACCTAATTTATTTTAAAAACTTACAACTACCTAAATTCATTATACTAAATATTTTTTTTTTCCAATAATTAATTCTCATTTTCAAATTTATTTGATTTCCATACTAATTCTTATGTCTTGGCACTTAGTACTTAGTACTTTTAATTCTTATGTCTTGTGGCCCTCGGTACTTTTAATTCTTATGTCTTGTGTCTTGTGGCCTTTAGTACTTGTTTGGGTAATTTATTTTTATCCTTCATATCCCTTTTTTTAATTAATTATTCTAAACTAAAACAAAACTTGGTTATGCACAATTGAAATTAAAGAACAAAGAAATAGAGAAGAATGATAACATCATACAACAAGATAAATAGAGAGGGACAATAATATCTTATTAATGCTTAGTAGAGTGAAGAAATGAATTTACAATTTTGGTGGAGCTCAATGGCTTCCATATTTAAAATCTCAATGGTTTCTATTCATAGGGAAATTGAGAATCCTCCATTTAAAGGGATGTAAGGACAAGGTATGTGTCTGCATAGTTTACTCTAGTATGGACCACTCCACCTCCTTTGAATTAATCATAACCATATGCTAAATCATTGCAACTATTGTAGGTGATACTTGTGCTTCTTAGATATCGAAGTACCAATTTCCATGCTCTATACATGGTTTTTCCCATTTCCCTGTTATTTACTTGGTTTTTCCATGTGTCGACGGACAACACCAACTGCATATGAAAAATTTAAACATTCAATCACAAACATCATATTTCCTACTAATCTTGCATAAGGTACACAATACATATATAATCATTTTATTATTTACTACCAAGACCTAAACTCGAAGAAAGATTACAATCGAAAGGTAAAAAGGATATTTACCAGTTTCACTATGTTGATACTAAACCTCATCAATATCTTTTCTATAGACTTTTGTTGTGATAACCATAGCTTACCATTTTCCTGTCTGTATATACTTATATGCTCAAGATTTGGCTAGTTGTCCTAGATCCTTCATTTGAAACATCTTGACCAACTGAGCCTTTAACTTGTTGATCTGAACCATGATTTATTTGCTACATGCTTTGTCATCAACATATAACACTGAGATAATGAATATTCCATTAAATTTTTTGAAGTAAACACAATAATCATACTCACTTTTAGTAAAAACTTTGACTCGCCATGAAGGAATCAAACATCTTGTACTATTGTGGTACCTTTAGGCCATAAAATGATTATATATTTGAAACATATTAAGAGAGAATTTGAAACATTGTAATAACTTTAAAACTATTCATACAAGTAGGAATGGTAGCTAACAAATACAACTCCTGTATAAAGTTTCATATAAATCTAAGTTGAATAAAGTGTATTTATATTTAAAATAGTTATATTTGACTCATTAATGCTATGGAGATTTATGCTCATGGGTTATTAGCATGAGTGATGAGATCTTGGTTTCACTTATTATAGGAAAAATCAATGTCATTAATGTCATTATAGATTGGATAATTTTCATGGTGAACATTTCATATGGTACACTTTCTTTAAATGGATTTTTTTAATGTTGAGTATCATTATACGATGAACAAGATTAAAGTTGTAAATTTTAGTTTATATATAAATATTTTGTTTTAAGTTTAAGAGGTTAGTTTAATTAGTTGGTATTAATGTTTTTGTGCATTTGGTAAGTTTTGTGTGAGTTGGTGCATTATGCATATTGGTTTACATTGAGAGAGTAACTAGGCATGCCATCTACGAATGTGGGGAAAGATTCCTTTGGTTTACCCATGAGGTTTTCCTTGGAAAAAAATGTCAAGGTTTATCCCAATTGATTGAATCCTTTTTCCAAGGGGCATTGTTGACATAGAGGCTATAAATCATTGGTTTTGAAATTCAATCGAGTCCATAAATGTTACAAAATGTTATTATCGTTAGCAATTAAACTTCCCTCCATCCAACATGTTCAATCTACATACTTTAGGAGGGATGGATGTTGACAAGAAACAATGTGGGTAGGCTTAGGGATTATTTGAGTGGATATATATTGGGACCCTCGATTGAGTAACCAAGCAACTAGAATGTTGTTTGATTATTGGAAAGACCTACTCCATCATTGAGTTTCATATCACCATGCTAGCGCCCACCCATCCTTTTCAGTCAAGTGTAGTGTTCCAATATCCTTGGATTGAATGGATATAAGTGGATAAAATTGTAGAAGAATACAAAGATATCTCTGCTTCACCTGGAAAGGTGCCTCCAGGGTTGGAATTTCAAACTCCTAAAACCAATCAAATTTAACGGGTTCCACTCCTATGATGCTCATTCTGCCTGTTTTAAGAAAAGAAGTTGACATTTACCGAATATTTTTAACCGTATTTGACGAGAAAATTAGCTCGTGATGGGAAATTTTCTCGTCAAATTCCATCCCTGAATGCCTCTACACTACCAAGTCAAATATTCAATTGAATTGATATCTAGAATGTGGTTTTTGATCTACTAAATTCCAAAAACACACTTTTAATAGATTCTCATCATCATGATTCATTATTATATAATGTTAAATTGGATAAAGAAGTAAGTATTGTTGAGAACACATGTGATAAAATTACATAAAGTTGAATCATCTATCTATTTTTTTAAATAATGTTTTATAGACTATATGATCTATAAGATGTTCGTAGCAACCTTATCATAGAGCATGGGTCAACTTTGGAACCCTATCATAGTGCATGGGTCAACTTTGATGTGATGTTAATTGAACTCATAAATTCATCGAGCCTTTGTTCTAGAACCTTTGGTGTGATTTTAATTAAACTCCTAAATTCATTGAGCCCTTTGTTCTTCTAGAGAAGGATATGAGTGTGGAAAAATTTGGGGCCATGACCCCTAATCATAGAGAACATATTGAGTTAAAGGTCATAAGACCCAAATTTCAACATAAACTATAATATTTTAAGATTAATGTTATTGAAACTTAATTGAATTTGACCAAATCGAACAAATGATGATTTTTAACATTTATTTCATTGATTCGATCGAATATGATAATTGTGTTAAACCCCAAAGAAAGGATTCATACCTTTCGACAATCCAAGTATAATCCCAAGAAGGATGTATCAATTATGTTAGTAATCACCATGGTTACTATGTTAGCATTAGATGACCTTAAATGTCTATTCTCGGGTAGTAGTCAAATTATCCACATTGTGTAAGAAAGATGGATGTTATTGGTTATATCAAACGTGTGTCCATTTCATTCGATAATGTGAGGGAGAGGATATACGCAAGGTGAGCACATGGAATGAGTTCGATTAAATGAAAGAGAAAGTATTATTTTATGTCAAAGTTTGATGTAATTATTGTATCGAGAATAGTGAGGTGCATTATAATTTAGTATGGGGGAGATGTTGTCATGTTAACATTATATTAGATAAGGTTACATTAAAAAAATTAAACTTGACTCAATTAAAAAAAAAAATACACAAACCATTACATATTACACACACACACATATATGTTAGGCAGTGGAAGCAAAACAAAGCATAAAAACCAAAGCATCAACAAACAAGTTTAAACCGAGAACACCAATCACACAACATGGGCAATGATAATCAATATTCTTATTATTCAAGGGAGAATTATAATAGCCAACCTAGACATACAACCATCTTCTCCTCTCATACACACAACACCTTAGTATTTTGTTTTTCTCTCACACACTCACTACACATTGCACATTTACCTCTATGGGTATGCTCGTATATATAATATCTATCACACAGTTACCCGAATTGATCATAAATAGATCACATAGTTACACGACCTATTCACTGAAGAGTGCATGCATGCACATTACAAATACAGTTGATCTACATGTGCATGTGACCACATGGGAAATTAGTTGGCACTTTTCTAACAATCTCCAACTTGACAACAATTTACCTAATATATCATGCCCAAATTAATTCATCACCTTTTCTACAAGCCAAGAGAAGCCGAACACCATCACATCTCCAAAAATTCTCTAACAATACTATTATGTGAACATGCATGCACGGTTCACTCCAGTATGGACCATTCTACCTCCATCATAAACTTTTCTTATAAATCGATGCACTTGTCCCATTTTGATACGTTGGACTGTTAGTCAAATGCACAATACTTTGACCACCATAAAACACCACATCCTGTACCTATCCAAACTTAGCCAATATATTATTGCATTATTTCAAGGCATAACCTGAGGTAGATATCCTCTCGTCCAAATCTCATGAATCATAACCACAGAGTAAATCACTACAACCACTGTAGGTGATCCTTGTGCTTCTATGTTTGAAGCACCCATTTCCATGCTCTTCACCTAGTTTTTCCATGTGTCTACTGAAAACACAAACTGCATGTGAAATGCTAACAATTTCCCATCGCAATCATCAAACTTCCTAATAGAATATAGTACTTGAGACATATAACCCTTTTCTTCTTCATTAGTTAGGACATAAACCTGAAGAAAACTTACAATGGAAATCCAAANTTTCTCTCACACACTCACTACACATTGCACATTTACCTCTATGGGTATGCTCGTATATATAATATCTATCACACAGTTACCCGAATTGATCATAAATAGATCACATAGTTACACGACCTATTCACTGAAGAGTGCATGCATGCACATTACAAATACAGTTGATCTACATGTGCATGTGACCACATGGGAAATTAGTTGGCACTTTTCTAACAATCTCCAACTTGACAACAATTTACCTAATATATCATGCCCAAATTAATTCATCACCTTTTCTACAAGCCAAGAGAAGCCGAACACCATCACATCTCCAAAAATTCTCTAACAATACTATTATGTGAACATGCATGCACGGTTCACTCCAGTATGGACCATTCTACCTCCATCATAAACTTTTCTTATAAATCGATGCACTTGTCCCATTTTGATACGTTGGACTGTTAGTCAAATGCACAATACTTTGACCACCATAAAACACCACATCCTGTACCTATCCAAACTTAGCCAATATATTATTGCATTATTTCAAGGCATAACCTGAGGTAGATATCCTCTCGTCCAAATCTCATGAATCATAACCACAGAGTAAATCACTACAACCACTGTAGGTGATCCTTGTGCTTCTATGTTTGAAGCACCCATTTCCATGCTCTTCACCTAGTTTTTCCATGTGTCTACTGAAAACACAAACTGCATGTGAAATGCTAACAATTTCCCATCGCAATCATCAAACTTCCTAATAGAATATAGTACTTGAGACATATAACCCTTTTCTTCTTCATTAGTTAGGACATAAACCTGAAGAAAACTTACAATGGAAATCCAAAGGGATTTTACTGGTTTCACATTATTCATACCAAATTTACTGAGTATCTTCACCGCATACTTCTGTTGTGATAACCAATCTTACCATATTTCCTATCTCTGTCTATTTCCATGCCCAAGATTTATTTTTTTGCTCACACATCCTTTGTAACAATGTCCTAACCAACTGAGCCAACCTGTTGACATCAACCATGCTTGTGCTTTCAACACGCATAACATATAACACCAAGATAATGAATATACCATAAACACAATTGTTATACTCACTTCTTGTAAAATTTGGCTCACCATGAAGGAATCAAATATCTTGTACCATTTTCTTGGCATTCTTCAGGCCATACAATGATTCTTGAATTTGCAAACAAATCTTCTGTTGTGATTATGAACTAACCATTCTGGTTGTTCCAAATGCATCCCCTTATCCAAAAAACTCCATGTAAAACAATTTTAACATCTAGTTGTACTAACAAAACTAGTGCTAACACAACATGAATCGAAACACACTTTTAACAACTAGTGAGAAACTTTCATGGAAATCAATACCTTCCAAATACCCTTCTACTACCAATCATGCTTTGAACCTTTCATCTTTTACTATGTTTGATTTAAAAAAAGGATATTCATCAAACATTGCATCTTTGTCCATGATGATTATGTGGGAAGTAGGATCCCCCAGTATGCACCCCTTAACATCATCACCATATAAAAAATCTACTTGTTTGATTTGGGTACTACTTAGAGTGTTGATAAAAAACATAAGCATCACAACTAAATAATTTCACATTTGAGTAATTACTAGATGATCTATTCATACCTCTTTTGGAATCTTCCAGTCTTTTGTAACCGATGGTGACCGAGTTACCAGATATCACAACTGCTTATGTCCACAACTATTGTTGCAACTTGGCATTACTAAACATTCCTATCCGGTCCCAAATTGGTTTCAATACTTTCCATTTTCCATGGATATGAACCTACCTTCATCATATATTCTCAAATACTTGATTTCCCTGCCAAAACATCATCCTTTCTATAGACCCACCTTTCTAACCTAGAAACACTACTCCACCTAGAACTTTTCATTCGAACAACTTTGACCAAATCAGGCCAAACCAACCCAAGTGAACCTTTGCCTCTCACCTCCAAAGACTTCATACTGGATTCTAAGTGATTCACTTTAACATGAACATTCCCTTGACCATATCCATCCAAGTTGGCCAAGTAAGCCTTCACCACATACCTCTAGGACAATTTACAATGGAGTTCACCAAGTCTTTTATAGGCTTCATTACATGCAATCCATGGACACAATACCATAGGCTACCCAAAAACATGGACTCGAAAAGCCACATGCTTTGACCTAAACACAAAATTTAACTCATTAACTCTTTCAGTGAGTTAAGGCTAACCCAACAAACATGCCCCTCTACATATTCAATCTACCTAAATCTACATCTATAATTTTCATAGGTGACCTGATAAACTAGGGGTACACATGCTTATCTAGGTCTTATAGACATATGTCCATTTACATGCAATCAATATTTTTTAAAAACGCCAAAGTAAATAAAAAAAAAATATTACTTCATGGTGACTCAACCATCACCACCCTGCACCTTCTATATGAACACAGGTGGTGAGACACAACAGACAGAAAAAAATTCATCAACCATACCTACAGCGGAATTTGCTTCTTTTGTGGAGTCCTCTTTGGATGTTTGTTGTCTTTTCCAACAATCCTTCTTGAGATGCCCAAATTTTCCACACAATCAACATTTTCCCTTACCTTTATTGTCTTTTGACTTAGACCTAGTTGTACCTTTCTGACCTTTCCCTCCTTTTGTAGATTGACCTCTGACCACCATTTCTTCTATTGTTGAGGTTTCCTTACTGGATCTTCTCCTCATTTCCTCAGACAACAGAGCTCCCACAACAGTGTCATAATCAATGACATATATTGAGTTGAACCACATAGATGTTACTAGATGATCCCAAGACTCAGGAAACGAACATAGTAGTGTAACCTCCATGTTCTCATCTTCATACATTACGTCCATACTAGATAATTGACAAATCAGAGTATTGAAAAAATTCAAGTGATCAACCATTTTCGTGCCTTCTTTCATTCACAAGCTGTACAACTGTATCTTCAAGAAAATTTTGTTTGTCAAGGACTTTTTCATATACAAACAATCTTTTCCACAAACCCGTTGTTGTCTCCTCTTCAGTGATGTTAAACAAGACTTAATCTTTCAAACACAAATGAATGGCACTGAGGGCTCTTGCATCTAGTTCTTCCCAGTCTTCATCTATCATGATTGCCGATTTCTTTGTCTTTTTAGCCAACACCTTTTCCAATCCTTGTTGCACAAGAAGATCCTGCATCTTGAGCTTCCATAGCACGAAACTATTCTTGCCACTAAATTTTTCCACCTCAAATTTAAAACTTTACACTTTCGCCACTAAGAGAAAACTCCAAAACCACTACTTATAAAACCAAACCTTTATATGAAAAAACAACCTTATAGTTTAAAATTAAACCCAAAACTAATGGTTAAAAATTTAAAAAATATATTTTACACCTTACTAAAACCTTTTACCCAAAACCACAAAAAAGTCAACTCTTAAACTAATAATATTCTTATACATATCCTCCACCCATCCTCCACCCACTTATGCCTAAAAAAAATCCTTTAAGCATAAAACATAGTCACGCTTTCATACTATGTTTGCATAATAAGAAAAAAGTCCACCTTAAACGTATCTTATGCATTCCACCTATTTATCCATAAAGGTGATCCTTTAAAAAAAAAAATTCTTCATATATTACCTTGAAAAGAACCGTCCATCGTTCATACCTTTCGAGTTCTCTACAAATATTGAGTTCTGTGCATATATCTGTGTACCAAGGTTATCGTTTCCCCGCAAGGTATATTCAGCGATAAGAACTCGTTATCTCTCCCCTTGCATGTGATGATCTCCAAGTATTCACGCCTTTCTTACCATACCGTTGGTTTTACGCTCACATTGTTGTGTCACTAGAGCAACGTCCTAAAACAGCTTTTTTTTTCAGAAATTTCCCTGCAGTTTATTCATGAAATATATTTCTCACTTAGAGCTTTGATACCACTTGTTAGGAATTGGAAGCAAAACAAAGCATAAAACTAGAGCATTAACAAGTAAGTTTAAACTCAGAACAACAATCACACAATTGACACAGTGATTTATATGAAAACCCAATGCGGAAAAAACCATGAGCAATGATAATCAATATTCTTATTATTCAAGGGAGAATTACAATAGCAAACCCAGGAATACAACCATCCTCTCCTCTCATACACACAACACCTCAGTATTGCGTCTTGTTCTCACACAGTCACTACACATTGCACATTCACCTCTATGGGTATGCTAGTATACATAAGATCTATCATACAGTTACACGAATTGATCATAAATAGATCACATAGTTACACCATTTGTTTACTTAAGAGTGCATGCATGCACATTCCAAATATAGTTGATATGCATGCGCATGTGACCACATGGGAAATTAGTTGGCACTTTTCCAACAATGTATACTATATATTTTCATATGACATCTAAAATATTAATTCTTTCCTATCAAATGATAACAAAAAAAATACACTTTAAGAAATTTGATCCCTCTCGGTGCTTGATAGATCCGGATTTAAAATGGATCTATAGTAGTGATAGATTAAGAATAATGTAATGAAATGAGTAGTAATTTTTTTTTTTTTTGGTCAAAGTTAACATAATTATGATAGGATAAGATGCAATATATGTGTATTATTATAGGTGTTTAATTCAATTGCAGTGTAAAAGTAAAGATATACATGAGATTACTCATATCTCATGATAGTTTAGGCATGGTGTAATAGGATGAGATATACTATGTGTGAATAGTTATAGTTTTATTTTATACTTTTATATTCTAAATATGTAAATGAACGTTAAATTATGAATGTTGGTTATTATTTTCTAACAATTGTAATGTACAAAATTATTTTTCTCAAATTTTCGATAAAAAAAAATGAATTTTCAATTGAAAACATGTCATCCGAGTTGTTTATCCTACTTGAATTGCTTGTGATTATGTTTCATCTTGATCAAGATTGTGTCTTGGCCTATTGCTCCTATTCCTACTCATGATTATGTGTCATCCTACTATGTTTGGTGTTTTCTCTTGCTCATGAAGAGGATTTTCTAGATTTATTGCTTGTGAAGAGGTGTTTCCTACTTAATTACCCGATAGATTGGCTTCTTAGAAAGAGGTGTGTCCTATGTGGTTTCATTCTTGTGAATATGTCTCATCTTTCGTTGTTTGGTGTTGGTTCCTACTCAAGGTTTTGTCTACTTGTGAAGAGGTATTTTCTATACTTAGTATTTTGGTTATATTTTTTATTAAAATATCAATTCTAATTCAATTCTAAATTAGCTTTGATCACACAAAATTAGTTTTGAACGAAAATAATATTTTTTGCGGTTTTGAAATTAATATTTCTTCGCAGTTTGGAATGGGCATACTAGATCTCTGTTGTTTTGAAATTATATCTCTGCGGTTTTAAATAAT
>SNQJ01S0029201.1:0-14829 GCA_010110895.2 Picea sitchensis
GCCAGAGGTCGCGCCAGTGAACGCGCGGAAGCATGGTTGGAAGGCATGACAAGGTGTTTTTCCTTAAGGGATTATACGTACAATTCAAAGGCCAAGATTGCAATTTTCCAGTTAAGGGATAGCGCCTTGAACTGGTGGGGAAAATTAGAAAGACAACTACACCTTACCCCAGACACAGTATCTTGGGAACTTTTCGAGGAGAGGTTCCGAAGGAAATATCTACCAGCATACTACGAGGAACAATAGGTAGGGGAATTTCATGCCTTAATACAAGGGAATAGAACTGTAGAAGAATATGAGATCAGATTTATGGAACTGGTCAAATATGTGTCATATATGGATACCGACCAACGACAGGCCGATCGCTTCATTTATGGCCTGAACCCTAAGATAAGAGCTATGGTAAGGATGTGGAAGCCGTCTTCAGTAGCAGAGGCGGTAGAAAGTGCGCGTTACGCAGAAGAACACATGAACTTAACGGGGGGGGTGCAAGATCGACATTTCCGCATCGCCCAGGATTCGTAGGAAAGACCCCAAGGACATTTTCAAGGGGAGGGGGCTCAAGGCCACCACCTTATGGTAACAAAGGCATACCAAGGACAGTAACTGCAGGGATTTCAATGGCAGCTAGTGCTGCGTCTCATTCCTCGCCAACGGTGCAGACAGGCCCACGAAAATCGCACGGGACAGCTAGTAGGGGCAGGGGTTCCAGGGGGAGGAACTCATTTCAGGAACCATCACATAACAGTGCACCGGTTCCATCTCATATTACCTGTTGGAGGTGCAAAGGACCCCATTATCAGCGGGACTTCCCGGAGTTACAACAAGGGTTTATGCATAGAGAAGGAAAGGCACCAATGGGAAGATCAAGTAGCAACCACAAGATTTACGCAGCGGTTAACAACCACCAGGATGAACATCAATCCATAGTAGTGGAGTCATCAGGTACGCTAAATTATATAAATGTTAAAATTTTGTTTGATTCTGGTGCGACAGATAGTTTCATTTCACCATCTGCAATAGAGAAGAGTGGGCTGGCAGCCTATGAGCACGATGACTTTAAGCAAGTCGAGATGGCTTCGGGGGAAAAACAAGTTGTAGGACCTAGCGTCGATAATTGTGTAGTAGACCTAGGAGTGTGCACTACCATGTTGAAGGTATACGTCACTTCTCTTGGGACGTATGACCTAATCATTGGAATGGAATGGTTAGCCGCTCATCGAGCTTTGATAGATTGCTTCGCAAAGAAGGTGCTTTGTGTCAATGATGAAGGAAAACCAATAGAGATTCAGGGTGTACAGAGAAAAGTGTCATTATGCTTTATATCAACTATGAAGGTCAAGCGATGCTTGAGACAAGGGTGTCGACTTTATGTAGTGGAGGCAGTGAAAGAAAGGAAGGGACCCTCATTAGGTTAGTATCCGGTATTGTCAGAATTTCCAGATGTTTTCCCGAATGAATTACCCGGATTACCTCTGGAGAGGGAGCTTGATTTTACTATTGAGCTAAAACCCGGTGCAAAACCAATATCCAAGACTCCGTATCGAATGACAACGCTGAAACTTTGTGAATTGCAAATGTAGTTGAAGGAGTTACTAGACTTAGGGCTAGTAAGGCCCAGTGTCTCACCTTGGGGCGCACCGGTAATTTTTGTAAAGAAGAAGGATGGATCCTTATGACTGTGTATAGATTACAGGGACTTGAACCGTGCTACAGTGAAAAATAGGTACCCAATGCCGCAAATAGATGACCTCTTCGATAAGATGAAAGGAGCAGCGGTATTCTCAAAGATCGATTTGCGATCTGGGTATCATCAGTTAAGGATTAAGGAAGGTGATATCCCAAAAACTGCCTTTCGAACTCGGTTTGGACATTACAAGTTTGTTGTAGTACCTTTCGGATTAACTAACGCGCCAGCAATGTTCATGAGCCTCATGAACGACGTATTCCTGAATTATTTAGATCGATTTGTACAATTTTTTCTGGATGACATTCTCATCTATTCCAGGAATGAAAGAGAACACGAGGAGCACTTGCGAATAGTGTTGTCTTGCCTTATAAAGAACAAATTATATGGAAAACTGTCGAAGTGTTCTTTCTTCTAGAAAGAGATCCACTATCTAGGCCATATAATTTCAGGCGAAGGAATCTCGGTGGACCCAGAGAAGGTAAGGGCCATTATGGAATGGCTAGTGCCGAAAAATGCACATGAGGTGAGAAGCTTCATGGGGCTAGCGGGATATTACCGGAGATTTGTGGAGGGATTCTCAAAAATAGCGAAACCCATCACCACCTTGCAATGCAAGGGGGTCAGGTATGAATGGATAGAAGAATGTGATAGTGCATTCAAGGAGCTTAAGCTATTACTAACTAGTGCGCCAATTCTACGAGTGCCAGATATGGAAAAGGACTTCATGGTTTGCACGGATGCCTAGAAACAAGGTTTGGGGGCTGTGCTAATGCAGGATGGAGGAGTGATAGCTTATGCATCAAGGAAGTTGAAGAAGCACGAGGAATTATATGCGACTCATGATTTAGAGTTAGCAGTTTTAATGATGGCTTTGAAACTTTGGAGGCACTATCTTGTGGGGCGAAACTTTGAGCTCGGAACGGACCATCAGAGTTTAAAACATCTCTTCACTCAAAGAGATCTGAATTCCAGGAAAAGGCGTTGGAGTGAGTTTATGAGTGAGTACGATTTTGGTATTTCCTACATAAAAGGGAAGGAAAATGTGGTCGCAGATGCTTTGAGTAGGAGACCACGTATCTTCTCCTTGGTAACTTTAAGGATCAATCTGAAGGAACATGTGTTGACACAACTACACGGAGACAGTTGGTACATATGCTTTGAGTAGGAGACCAATGATCTTATCCCGAAAATCCTTTAAGGATCAATCAAGGAACATGCTGACAATAACCACAACAGACAGCTATATTTAAAGGTTACTCGCACCTTCGTGAGCTGGGATGCGATAGACCCAAAGTACGAAGGATATAACCTGGAAGACGCATCTGATTGTTAAGATATCAAGGAAGGAGGGCCATCCCCGAGAATGGGGATATTCAAAACATCATAATCAAGGAAGCCCATAGGTCACTCTTTATTGTGCACATCCGTGAGCTATGAAGATGTACGCAGATATGAAGAAATCTTCTTTTGGGTAGGCATGAAGCCGATATAGTCCATTTCGTCGCCAAAATGCCTAGAGTGTCAACAGTGAAAGCCGACCACCATCAAACAACAGGCCTCCTACAACCGTGATGATATCCCATGTCCAAGTGGGGAAGTTATCC
Organism: Picea sitchensis; assembly: GCA_010110895.2. Taxonomy (NCBI): domain Eukaryota; kingdom Viridiplantae; phylum Streptophyta; class Pinopsida; order Pinales; family Pinaceae; genus Picea; species Picea sitchensis. The sequence continues at coordinate 3,295 of SNQJ01S0029201.1, forward strand.
TCGATGGATTTGTCAGGATTGCTCAGCCACATCTCATGCATTGACAATGCCATTCTTGTGATAGTGACAAGTTAACCAAGAGTGCCATTTCATTCCGGTTAGAGACACTTATGACAAGAATGGAATTGTGTCTAAGAGATGTGAGCGAAGTTGTCCGTTTGCACGCGATACCCAAGAAGATCATTTCGTGACAGGACCTCTAGATTCACTTCTAGGTTTTGGACAGTTTCCATAACAAGATTGGGACTGAAGAACTTAAGCACAACTTATCATCCGAAACAAATGGGCAAACCGGGAGAGTAAATCAAGTCATGAAGACATGCTTAGGATGTACGTGAATGGATAATCAAACCCAAGTTGGGGAAAAGAACCTACCTTTGGTAGAGTTTGCCTACACAACAATTATCATAGTTCCATCTAATGCCAATCGCATCGTAAGCTTGTATGGAAGGCCAGCGCAACACCATTGAGTTACCGAAAGCAACAACTGGCCATAATTGATTCGTGAAATGGAAGAAATGTGCGGATTCAACAGAGACTAAAGGTGCCACGTGATAGACGTAAAAGTTGCGTAGATGCACACTGTGACTCCATCAGTTATGCGAAGTGGGCACCAAGTTTTCATCCGTGACGCCCAATAAGAGTACCATACCTACCGAAGGGGACAAAGTTGTCACCATGGTTTATTGGGCCATTTAGGGTCCAAGAGAAATTGGAACCGCTGTTTATCGCTCCCCGGCATCGCTAATCTCCACCTTGCATAAAACTCATAATGTATTTCATGTATCCGTTTTTACTAATATGTTGATGATGAATCACATAAACCAAATTGGGAAGAATTGCAGGTATCATACGTGGAAACTCTCACAGTAGAACCATTACGCATATTGACCGTAGAGTCCGGAGGCTCGGGAATCGCTTGGTAGACCAAGTTAAGGTCCAAGTGGGGACAAGTATAGTCCCTGATCTTCTACTTGGGAGGATGCCGACACCACGGCGAACTATCCATCGCTATTTTGACCACCAAGAACGTACCGAAGGAGGGGTGTAGGTAACACCACCCTTGACCTAAGACTCCGACAGATTCGTGGAGGTCGATACACTTATTTTCCAAATACCAATGAAACCATTAAGGATATCTACTTAAACTTTTAAAAGTATGAACTTTTATGAATATTTAGATGTTATTGATGATGATGTACGTAATGCGATCTATTATGTGAATGAAAAATTTTATGAATGTATAAATTCTATTGATGATGATGTATACGATGAGACATATTGTGAGAAAGAGAAATCTGTTGGATCGTTTAAATACCGCTAGAATGATGTTGGATATGAAGAAATCTATTTTGGTAAATGATAATTTTGTGAATGTGTAAAAGTATGAATTATAGGATATTGAGAAATCTAATTCAAATTAGAAAATTTTGATGTTAATGTATTGGTAACGGATACCAAATTGAGTTAACAAAAGTACGCAATTATATGATGATAATGCATAGAAAATACGAGTTTGTGCTGCAGATTAATTTGCAGGTTACGGGCTATGAAATATCCAAGGGATATTGATGATGAAATTGGATATCAGGACCACTAACCAGAAACATTATGGTATGAATGTACATGAAAATTATTTTGATTTGGATGCATCATATGATATATGGATCATCCATTGCATGATGGTACTAACACGCCTAAACCCAATAAACAATGATAAAATCCTCTAACAACACCTGCGTCCTTGCAGGTTCCCTCAGGGTGTTGACCCCTCGGTTCCGCTAGGAGGGTGGAGGTGTTTCCAATCGCGGTATCCTCCGAACCCTCGAAGTCACAGAGTATCACATAGTTCACGCCCCGTGTCGCGTGTGATGATGACTGCCATTGCCTCTACTAGGGAATCTTGGTCGAAATAGCAACACTTCCACTTACGGATTCTACTTGGAGTTAGGTCGATAGATGACGCCCAAGATAGCTCCAGCGTGAGGACTGATAGGGAAATTGAGATTAAAGTAGGTTAGGAAGGAAGGATGAGTAGATAGTTAAGACTTTATGGGGATCCGGCCATGGTGGAGTTGATGAAGAAAAAAAAATGTATATATATGAATATTCACAGATGTAAACTAAACCATATTGTTTAAAATAATATTGAATCTGATAATTCAGAATAAAAAAATTTCTTTAAACAAATTAACGATTGTTGTCTTTATGAAAGACTAGCCTCACTTAACGGATTGAATGCATACCTAAAATTATTAAAGAAGGATACGCTTGATTATTAGTACATGCAAGAGGTTTGCATGTACCTGCCACACACGACTTTGTACATATGCTACTAGTAGGTGGTATGGACTTCTTTGATTTACTTCATCGGGATATTGTCAAATACTCTTGCCGAACGTATGAACCATGCCTTCATTTGTAACATCGTATACCTTAACTTCAGGATTAAGTTTCTTGAAGGTGGGTGTATGTAATCTAATTCCCAATTGAATAAATGATTAAAGATTACAAAGCAAAATTAAGTAAAGAAAATAAGTGTGACTAATTAAGTAATAATCAAACGTCATAATTCATTTAATGACCCGGGACATAAATTTAAGAGATAAATAAAAAAATGGGATAAAGGGGGATCAAGGTGATGATGCGTAGTGATGCGGATGCGTAATGCAGAAGTCTTAAATCCCTAGAGATAAAAATGCCAATAAAGAAACCATGCTGAGGAGGGGGTGGTTGAGGAGTGAATGCTTGAGTTGGCAGGGAGGAATAAGAGAAGGGAAGAGATGCGCACTATCTTGTTGAGGAGGGAATGGATGAGGGGAGACTGTTGTTTTTCCATATGAAGAGAGCCGAGAGATTTACCGCGGATGTGTGCTCGTGACTGAGACACCCAGACTTACTCGCTATAACATATCATCGTGGAGGCAACCGAAGTTGTTGGGGAGAGCCTTAAGACGCACCGAGTTGTTAGAGGTTTTGGGCACGGGGGCCAGGATATCCGTAGATATCCTGGAGCTAGGTCGTTTTCCTAGTTGGCAGGGTGGACATTAGTTTTGGGGCAGTTATTTTCTGTGTCTGTGGCAGGACTGGACTGTGTGGAAGAGAGCAAGGCAGCAGGCAACACAAATTAGCATCAGAACCAGGTACTTTGTCAAGTTATGTATTTATTTCTTTCTGCCATGAAATCAGTATTTATTGATAAATCTAGGCTATTGAAGTTTCTGTTATAAAAATCAATATTATGCTTGAAATTTATTGTTTCAGTTATTTCATAAAATGTTTATGAGACTTACTGATGTTTAGAAATATATTAGGCTGTTACATAAACCGTAGAGAACAAAATGGTGTGAAAAAACAGAGGGCAATCGAGTTTCGAAGATTACACACGCCGAACACAAAAGACAAAGACCACGTTGTATGCCTAATCGCAAAAAGTGAAAAGACTGTAGCCCAACGTTTCAGGGTTTCGGGGTTTATGAACACCTAATGTGCAAACAAAATGAAATAAGGATTGTTGAATCGTGAAATGTGAAAAGACTATGGCCTAGCGTTTTCAGTGTTTTGGGGTTCGGGATTTTGGGAGTTTAATAGAGCAAAGGAACTCCACATGTATGTAACAAGCAAGTCCTGAATGCCGAAATATCAACCTTGCAATTAAAAGCACAATTAAATGTGCAGAACTGATTACTTTGACAAACTCAGACTCCATTCTTCCTTTTCATTTCTCTGTATGGATTTTCTTAGAATGATGATAATGATCTAAGAAATGTTGATGTATAAACATGAACGACAATGACTGAGTACTCGTATATTTCGGTAATAATCTATGCAAAGCAATAACATCACTAAAGTATCGATGTATGACCAGGATATGCATTTAATAGGAATATATGCATATATTTGTATCTTGCTTGATATCTGTACAACAGATTAATATTCTAGAGCCCCTTTTCTTTTGTTGAGATGTGATTCAAAAGATGTGGGCCTTTGAAAATGCATAGATTTCATACAATGCAAAAGAACTCAGACTGTACAGACAACAACTACGGAAAAATAGTAGAGAACAACATTCTAACTAAACCTTAGTAAAATTTATGGAATTCGTAACGACAAAAGATATGATGGTTGAATTCCTTTTTGAAGATTCATTCAATAACAGACCCATACTCGGCAAGAATGACTGTTCATTTTATTTTCCCACCCTAAAATATTTTATAGCTCCTAAACTATAACCTTACTCTCCTCTGTCCTGAGCCAACACTTACACCTTTCGTGTTTCAAGGCTTCGGGACTCGTGCATCTTTTTTCCCTTTGGAATTCTTGGTGCTGAAACACTGAAACCTATTCACGCTAAACCGATTCGGGGTTTCGTATACCTAGATTTCACAACTTGCGGAGACAAGGGATCTTGCCCTTTGGTTTCCCGGGTGCCAAAATGATGAAAAACTATTCACACTAAACCGATTCGGGGTTTCGTATACCGGGATTTCATGACTTGCGGAGACAAGGGATCTTGCCCTTTGGTTTCCTGGGTGCTGAAATGCCAAAAACCTTTTTCACGCTAAACCGATTTGGGGTTTTGTGTACCGAGATTTCATGACTTGCGGATATGAGGGATCTTGCCCTTTGGTTTTTCGGGTGCCGAAATGCCGAAAACCTTTTTCACGCTAAACTGATTCGAGGTTTCGTGTATCGAAATTTGGCAACTTGCGGAGACAAGGGATCTTACCCTTTGGTTTCCCTAGTGCCGAAACACCGAAACCTTTTTCACGCTAAACGGATTCAGGGTTTTCGTATACCGAGATTTCATGACATATGAAAATGAGGGGTCTCTCGCTTTGGTTTCCATGGTGCCGAAACGCCAACTGGAAGCCACGTGTCCCTCTGATGGATGACTTCGATCTTTTAGCCACGATCAATAGTTTTGATCCTTTCGGGATGATAAATGGTCATGGTCAATCCTGGCTTTCTCCTTTCGATAACTTGGTAGAGTCTTCACTCCCATTTCCCCGGTGTCCAAATCCCCGATGGGCTTGGATATTTGACATCTTTCCTCCAAATGGGACAGTCTCGATGCTTTTAGGACTTGACGAGTCCTCTTCCTTCTGCTGTTACAAGGTTTAAACCTCGCACACCCTTTCTGGATCTGATGACTCTCGCAATTTCAACACTTCTCCCCAAAGTGTCTCCATTGTTCATTCAACTGCTATCCTGCGCGACCTCTCAGAGGTTAAACTCTGTGCATCCAGATCCTTTTGATCTAACGACAGTTGTGCTTCCCCGTGAGCTTTATTTCTCTAAACCTCAAAGGTTCCTTCGACCTAAGTTTAGATGTTGCCTATATACATATGAGTATGTTGGAGTAGTTTGAGAGTTAAGGGAAGTGATAGAATTATGGACATAATTTATCCACATAAACTTTTCGGTTCGAAGTAAAACTAGACTGGCGTAATAATGTCATTATGGACAGAAATGAGTCTTAGCTTCGCTTATATTCTAAGCTTAAACGAAATATAATTATGTCATAGAATTTTTTTTTATGGTGAATTTGACGTTCATTACATATGGTATCAGAGAAAAAGCTACAATACTGGGCTTGAATAGGGCCACATTAATTTCTTAGTATATATTCTGATTTATGAGAAAAAAAAAAAAAGACTAAAAAATGTTGTGGTTAAAAATAGAAAGCCTTTCTGTTTTGTGTTGACTATGGCATCTCAAGAAGGTGTAGAAATTAGGATGGAAGGAAATCCACAGCAAGGAGCTCCGGGAGATCCAAGACAAAACAATGATGGAAGCTCACCCATAGAGGTGTTGGAAATAATGAGGAACCTTATTGTTGAACTACAGGTTTTCAAGGCCGACAATGAAAAATTGAAGAAAGTACAGCAGGAACAACAAAAGATAAATGAAGTCCTTCTGCGTAGTATAGTAACCAAGAAGATCCCAAAATATGATAACCATGACAAAGAAGTCAGCAAAAGGGTCTCTAAAAATTTTGGATCAAAAACAAAAAAAGAGATTGTTCGTCTGAAAGGACACCTTCAGCTGAGGACAAAACTATACTAGACATAAAAAGAAAACAAGTAGACCACCTTGAACAACAATTTAAAAAGATTAAACCAACTACCTTTGATGGAGAATCCAGGACAAGATAAGAAGTTGAGGCATGGTTGTTGGACATAAAAAAATACTTCTAGATCTACAACTATTCCAACAACATGAAGGTTTGAATGGCCATCTACAATTTGAAGGGGAAGGCCAACCTTTGGTGGCAGGACCTAAAATTGGCCAAGGGCCCAAAGGAGAAACAGTTGTAATGATCTGACTTTAAGAAGTATTTCAAGAAACAATACCTTTCTGAAAGCTATTATGAAAGGAAGACAAAAGAATTTTACGAGTTATGACTCAGACAGATGACGATGGATGACCTTATAAATAAATTTATAGAACTACTAAGGTTTGTACCGTACATCCGAGAGGATAAGGTAAAAATCCAATGACTCTTAAGTTGTTTAGCACAGGTCTACCGGGACAGAATTGAGTTTGACAGCCCCAAATCCTTGAGTGAGGTATTTAGGAAAGCACTAATTTGCTATGACCAGTATAAACAATGGGTAGTGTTTCCCAAGACCTAGAAGGATAAGAAGAAAGATCAAATGAAGCAATGGAAGAAGGGATACCAGCCAACTCCTTATCGGAATGCAGCAAAAAGTTTCCCAAGGAAGGATTCTCACTCAAATCATCTGAATACGCAAGGTAGCGGTAAAACTTGGAACAAAGAAGTTTGGGGACAACTCCCATGAGCCATTAAAATGTTGGGAGTGTGGAGAGCCTCATCTAAGGAGGAATTGTCCACATTTAATTGCAACAAACAGAACTATTGTTCACAATTTGCAGGAAGCCTCGATAGTGGGAGACGTGGGTAGAAGTTTGCATCGGATAAATGTAGCGATAGATGGTCGACAAGCTAACCACTAGTCCTCGGTAGTATAAATCGAAGGTAAAATCAATGACACTCAAATTTCTGTTTTAATTAACCTTGGAGCTACGTTAAGTTATATTACTCTCGATGTAGTAGAGTCGAATAAACTTAAAAAACTGAAGCACGCAAAATCATGGCTTGTACAACTAGCAATAAGCACTAAAAGGAAATTAGTTTACTTTATTTCCGATCTTGAGTTCATCTTAGATGGTCAAAAAATAAGGACCAATCTGAACATCCTACCACTAGGATCTTATGATATGATTATCGGTATGGATTTGTTGGAACAACATAAAGCAGTACTAGATTGTTATACAAAGATACTTAGTTATAAAGATAATTTTGGCACTATTAGAACAACACAAGGCATACCAAAACCTGAATCAGTCAGACAAGTTTCAACGATGCAACTCAAGAAATGTACTAGAAAGGGATGTCAAGTTTACGCCATCCAAGTGAGGAATCTATTAGAAAAATAAGATAAGCCCAAGTTAGAAGACTTTGCTGTCCTACGTGAATTCAGAGACATGTTTGTGGATCAGATACCCAAATTACCTCCTAGAAGGGAAATAGATTTCTCCATAGACTTACTACCTGGATCAACCCCTATCTCAAAAGAACCCTACCGAATGAGTCTACTAGAACAGACATAATTAAAAATACAATTACAGGAATTGTTTGACAAAGAGTACATTAGATCGAGTGTCTCCCCATGGGGAACACTAGTCCTCTTTGTGAAAAAGAAAGACAGTACTCTAAGACTATGTATCAATTATAGACAACTAAACAAAATTACTATTAAGAACAACTACCCCTTACCAAGGATAAATGATCTGTTCGATCAAGTGGGTGGGGCCAAGATATTTTCAACGTTGGATTTACGATCCGGTTATCATCAAATTAGGATAAAAGACGAGGACATAAACAAAACAACTTTTTGGACAAGATATGGACACTACAAATTCATAGTCATACCTTTTGGACTCACTAACGCACCAGCCATGTTTTTGTGCCTGATGAACAGTATTTTCAGTCAATACTTAGACAAGTTCGTGGTAGTATTTATCGACGATATTCTGGTCTATTAAAAAATGGAGGAAGAACATGATGAACACTTAAGGACAGTGTTGCAAATGTTGAGAAAACACAAACTGTATGCCAAATTTGAGAAGTGTGACTTTTATAAAAAAGAAATACAATATCTAGGACATGTAATTTCAGCAGAAGGCATTGTTGTAGAACCAGATAAGACAAAAACCATTATGGAATGGCCAATACCTAAGGATGTAGAAGATATTTGGTCATTCATGGGAATCATCCGATATTACCGTAGGTTTATAGAAGGATTTTCAAAGACAGCCTACCCTATCACATCATTACAAAATAAAGGGACCAATTTTAACTGGTTGCAAAGGTGTCAAGACAGTTTTAACAAGATGAAAGAATTATTGACATCGACGCCCATTTTGAAGGTAAAAAACCCAGATAAAGACTTCACAGTATGTGTTGATGCAAGTAAAGAGGGACTAGCTGGTGTCCTAACTTAGGAAGGACACGTTATTTTTTATGAGTCTCGAAAATTAAAGGAACATGAGAGAAATTATGTCACTCATGACTTAGAATTGGCAACAGTAATACACACATTAAAAATGTGGCGACACTACATAATGGGAAGGAAATTTCTACTATTGATGGATAATAGTGGTGTGAAATATTTGTTTAGTCAACCAGAGCTCAATGCACAACAAGCTAGATGGTTAGCCTTCTTGAGAGAATTCGACTTCGATGTTAGACATATCAAGGGAAAAGAAAATAAAGTAGAAGATTCTTTAAGAAGAAGAGTCCATGGGTTATTTGAGGTAAATATCAGCAGGGCATAAAGTGAACTGTAACAAAAGGTAAGGACGACCGGTATTAGCAATGAAAATTACACTAATATGATGGAAGCATTACAAAACAATATCGTAGAATTAGATAAACTAGATATAAGTATCGACAAAAAGGGATTATTACGATTTAAAAACAGACTTTACATATGAGATTCAATAGAGTTAAAATTAACGGTTTTGGACGAAGTGCATAAGAAACCGTATTCTGGTCATCCAGGTTACCAAGAAACGATAACAACACTTAGAAAACTAGTTTACTGGCCTAATATGAAAGGTGAAACAACAAAATACTTGGCTAGGTGACAAGATTGTTAGCAAGTAAAGGCTGAACACCAGCATCCAACCGGCCTATTACAACCATTACCGGTACCAAAATGGAAATGGGAGACCATATCACTGGACTTTATAACAGGTTTGCCTAAAACTCAGAAACAAAATGATTCTATCATGGTTGTAATCGATAAACTCAGTAAGTCTGCACACTTTATTCCTGTAAAGTCTACATTTAAAGCTATAAACATTGCTGAAGTATTCATGAAAGAAATTTTTAGACTGCATGGTATTCCTAAAATGGTGATTTCAGATAGAGATTTAAAATTCACATCCTCTTTTTGGAAGGAATTGTTTGCAGGGCTAAATACTAATTTGAATTTCAGTACGAGTTATGATCCACAAATGGATGGATAGATCGAAAGGACAAACCAAATCATAGAGGATATTCTTCGCATGTATGTAAGAACAAAACCGAACAATTGGGAAGACTACCTACACTTGGTAGAATTTGCATATAACAATGGGTACCAAATTTTGGCTAAGTTGAGCCCCTTCGAAATACTGTATGGTAGAAAGTGTACAACTCCAATTTGCTGGGATAAACTGGCTGACAGACTCATGGTTGGACTAGATATGCTCCAATAAATGGAGAACATGGTAATAAAGGTACAACAAAACTTGAAAGAAGCACATGACAGACAGAAGAGCTATGCAGATTAGAAAAGAAGACACTTGGAATTGCAAGTGGGAGACCATGTTTACTTGAAGGTCAAAGTCCAAAAAATCTCGCTGAAGTTAGGGAACTGTGCCAAGATGGCACCTAGGTTTTGTGGGCCTTTCGAGATACTAGCTCGAATTGGACCTGTAGCATATCAACTTGCACTTCCATCTAATACAAGAATTCATAATGTATTTCATGTTTCGTTGCTGAAAAAGTATATTCATGACCCTACTCATAAGATTGATTGGAACTTGGTGCAGGTGGAACCCGAAGGTGAGTTCCAGGTGGAACCCCAGCACATTCTGGACCAGAGAGAAATAACACTTCGGAACAGAGTCGTCGCTTAGGTAAATGTGGAATGGAAGCACTTTAGTCCTAAGGAGGCCACTTGGGAGTTGGAGGGAGATTTGTGGAAATCTCATCCAATCCTATTCCAGGAAAGGAATGAACATTGAGGATAGTGTTTTAATGAAGGGGGAAAGGATGTGACATCCCCAAAAATAAAATATTTTTTGAAATTTAAATTTGCTGGAAATTTATTCCATTTTTAGTAAATCCAAATTTGAATTTTTTTTTCCATTTATGGCAATTTCAAATTTCGAATTTGATATTTTTAATTAATTATTATGAATTTTGGGCTGAGATCTGATTTAAATCAACTAACTATTTGACTATGACACTTGTATAAAAATAGAATAATTATATTAATTGCAAGAGGACACATGGAACAACCATGTTAAAATCAACTAACTATGACTCCATGAGTGGGGAACATGTTGGAACTACCTCTGGGCTGATTATTACAAGTGGAAAATCAGAGATTTGTCCATGGGAAGCCCCTGAAAATCAGGGATTTAGAAAGCTGCGAAAATTCCCAAGGGAGGGAAAAGCCCTGGGAAAAATTGATAAATAACATATATGTGGAGGTAGGATGTTGCCAAGTATGTTGGGGAAAAGATTTTGAGCTCTCTTACTATTATGAACACTATGGATTGAGTGTGACGCAAGAGGAGTCTGCTGGAATGGAAAGACATTTGTTGAGGAGGAGATTCCAAGTTTTCTCTCATGGATTCATCGTCAGGATAGGGGGTGAATCAGGCAATGTTTTGACTGCCCTGTTCTACGGTTGGAAGGAACATGGTTGTTCCCTTTGTCTTCCCGCAATATGCTTTATATATGTTCCTATATTCCTCTCTGTCTGAATGATTTTATATATGATGCAATGTATTTTTTAAATCTCAACTGAAATGCTTTCCATTTTTCTATTTAAATGCTCGTATATCTAATGTAGTGTATTCATTAAATCTGAATTGAAATTATGTTCCATTTCCTTGAATTATTTAGGCACAGTTGTAATGCATCTATTTAATTTGGTATGGATACAATAACCTCGGTGAAATTTGTTCAAGGATAATCAGAAGTAAATTATATGATTAAATTCTTGAATAGTCCCTTTATAAACTAGGTTATTACCACGGAGGCAGTTGTAGGGTAATTACCAGTATTTTGAAACTCCAATATACCTAATTTATCTATTGTAAATGGAATTGAACCTGAGAAATTTACATACGGTATTTATACTTCGGTAAGAAAATCATGCGCCACGTTACGATAATGATTGGGGTTTGTTTGGGTAGCTAATAATAAAAAAAACAAATAAAAGCCAA
>SNQJ01S0029201.1:15445-36924 GCA_010110895.2 Picea sitchensis
GAGTTTACAGAAGTATAATGATCTATAAGCATAAGGGTTCAAAGACATTTATTGAGGACCTTTACCGATAAAATAACTTAGACTTTTGTTTAATGGCATAAACTGTAGAGAACAAAATGGTGTGAAAAAATAGAGGGAAATTGGGTTTCAACGATTACACACACCGAACACAAAAGACAAATACCACGTTGTATGCCTAATCGCGAAAAGTGAAAAGACTGTGGCCCAGCGTTTCAGGGTTTTGGGGTTCGGGATTTCAGGGTTTACAAACACCTGACGCGCAAACAAAATGAAATAAGGAATGCCGAATCACAAAATGTGAAAAGACTCTAGCCCAACGTTTTTGGGGTTTTAGGGTTCAGGATTTTGGGAGTTTAATAGAGCAAAGGAACTCCGTGTATATGTAACAAGAAGGCCCCGAATACCGAAATATCAACCTTGCAATTAAAAACACAATTAAATCTGCAGAACTCATTACTTTGACAAACTCAAACTCCATTCTTCCTTTTCATTTCTCTATATGGATTCCCTTAGAATGATGATAATGATCTAAGAAATGTCGATGTATAAATAGGAATAACAATGACTAAGTACTCATATATTTCGGTAATAGGCTATGAAAATAAATAACATCACTAAAGTATCGATGTATGACCATGATACACATTTAATAGGATTATATGCATATATTTGTATCTTGCTTGATATCTGTACAACAGATTAATATTCTAGAGCCCCTTTTCTTTTGTTGATATGTGATTCAAAAGATGTGGGCCTTTGGTAATGCATAGATTTCATACAATGCATAAGAACTCAGACTATACACACAACAACTACGGAAAAATAGTAGAGAACAACATTCTAACTAAACCTTAGTAAAATTTCTGGAATTCGTAATGACAAAAGATATGATCGTTGAATTCGTTTTTGAGGAGTCATTCAATGACAGACCCTTACTCGGCAAGAATGATGGTTCGCTTTTTTTTTCCACCCCAAAATATTTTATAACTCTTAAACTATAACCTTGCTCTCCTTTTTCCTGAACCAACACTTACACCTTTCGTGTTTCAGGGCTTCGAGATTCCTGCATCTTCTTTCCCTTTGGAATTTTGGGTGCCAAAATGCTGAAACCTATTCAGGCTAAACCGATTTGGGGTTTTGTATACCATGATTTCACGACTTGCGGAGACAAGGGATCTTACCCTTTGGTTTCCTGGGTGCCAAAATGTTGAAAACCTATTCACGCTAAACCAATTCAGGTTTTCGTATACTGGGATTTCATGACTTTTGGAGACAAGGGATCTTGCCCTTTGGTTTCCTAGGTGCCGAAACGCCGAAAACCTTTTTCACGCTAAACCGATTTGGGGTTTCATGTACCAGGATTTCGCTACTTGCGGAGACAAGGGATCTTGCCCTTTGGTTTCCCGGGTGCCAAAATGTCGAAAACCTTTTCACGCTAAACCGATTCAGGGTTTCATGTACCAAAATTTTATGACTTGCAGAGACAAGGTATCTTTCCCTTTGGTTTCCTAGGTGTCGACACACCGAAACCTTTTTCACACTAAACCGATTCAGGGTTTTCGTATGCTAGGATTTCATGACTTACGAAAATGAGGGGTCTTTCCCTTTGGTTTCCCGTGTGCCAAAACGCCAACCGACGACCACGTGTCCCTCCAATGGATGACTGCAATCTTTTAGCCACGATCAACAATTGTGATCATTTCGGGATGATCAATGGTCGCGATCAATCCTGGCTTTCTCCTTTCGATAATTTGGTAGAGTCTTCACTCCCATTTCCCCGGTGTCGAAATCCATAATGGGCTTGGATCTTTGACCTCTCTCCTCCAAATTGGATGGTCCTGATGCTTTCGAGACTTGACGAGTCCTATTCCTTCTACTGTTACGAGGTTTAAACCTCGTGCACCCTTTCTGGATCTGACGAATCTCGCAATTTCGACACTTCTCCCCGAAGTGTCTCCACTGTTCATTTAACTGCTCTCTTCTGCGACCTATCATAGGTTAAACTCTGTGTGTCTAGATCCTTTTGATCTAACGACAGTTGTGCTTCCCCTTGAGATTTATTTCTCTGAACCTGAAAGGTTCCTTCGACCTAAGTTTAGATGTTGCCTATATACATATGAGTATGTTGAAGTAGTTTGAGAGTTAAGTGAAGTGATAGAATTATGGATAAAATTTATCCACATAAGATTTTCAGTTTGAAGTAAAACTAGACTCGCGTAATAATGTCATTATGGACATAAATGAGTCTTACCTTCACTTAAATTCTAAGCTTTAACGAAATAGAATTATGTGATAGATTTATTTTTTTTATGGTGAATTTGAGGTTCATTACAGTTAGGGTTTTGTCCCTGGTAAAACTTAGACATTTTCTGAAGACTCTTGAGTAAATAAAAATTCAAGTGCAACTTAAACCCAAATAAAATCATCAATAACCATATATGTAACAAAAACACCATCACATAACGCCCGTTGTAGGTCAAAAATTGTTTGATTACCAACAATAAACCATGGAATTGGTTTTTGAACAACTGTATAGGCACACCTTTTACATTATAGCGTGATATTTTGGAAACCAATAGTGAATTCCAAGGGATTCCCTCGAGCTTTATATTTTTAAACCATCATTCCCCATCCCATGAAAAACCCATGGCCTCAACTATGGATTCCTCGTTCACTTGCAACTGCATGTCGCCTACCTTAGCTTTGGCTCTGTCAAAAGTTTTGACAAAGTCCTGTGCAACTTGTAGGTTGAAACCCTCAAAATAATGGATGAATTTTACCCAACTGAAATGGATGAGTTCATCTACAACATCGTCAAGAGATAACAGAACCTCCGATCCATTTGACTCCACTCTAACCATAGGGGCCATCAACTTGTGAACAATGTACCAAAAGATCCAAAATGGATGGGTTTATGCTTGAGCCAACCCAAAACAAATGGTTGAGTTTGCATGGCTAATAATGAACCAAAAACTAAGGGCTTGAAGATACATTACCATGAATTCCACTTCAATCTTTGATTAAACACCCAGAAGCAGAGGACGAAAAAGTAAAAAACCACTTCGTTTCCTAAAACCTATTCTTTGGTCATGAAGGACCATCCTGGAGATGAAATGAATGTGATCACTCATGGACAAGATAGAGAGATGATCATTTCATATCACAGACGCTACCCATGTCATATGTCGACAAGACAATGAAAAAACAATTGATTTCAACATTGAGATCATATGGTGAGGTAAAACATTCATAACCAAAATCGCAAAGGGTAAGAAAATAATCAAACTTTTTTAGAAATTGATTTAATAATAAAATAAATCATGCACGATTTGGTTTTATCCTTATGCTATGAAACTTTTATTAAATTTTCACATGGTTGCATATTCACTATGCCTAAGTGTTTTGTGATTTTAGGTCTTCCAAGGGTTTGTTTGATTTCACAAGGTAAAAACCTTTAGAGTTCAATCAATGTGCTTGTAAAAATGATTTCAATTTCACGCTTTTTAGTCATGAAATTAAAATGGGTAAATACGTTAGCTATTAATGAAATAAAATCAAAACAAACTTATCAACCAAGTAATCACCCCCCAAAAATGATCAATTTTGTTGTATATACACATTAGGCAGCGGGTAAAAAAAAATTGTTCGCAATTTTTGTGTTTCAAAAATCGATGACGTAAGATAATGATTTGGATTCCAACAATGACGATTCATTGGGTGAAGCAATTATCTCTAAATCATCAAAACTTTATGTCATGGAAAAATAAAGACTCGAATAACACTTAAAGCAACTATGAAACATATCGTAATTCAAGATTAAAAGTATTAAGATTAGTTTAGAAAAATTAACACAATCATACTCAAAAGGAGTTCTCTAATAGACGATTATAACCTAAAAGTTAGTTCTGATCAAAAGGCGATGATATTTATAAATATAACTTCAATACCGTTGATAGGGCCACTGTTGCCAGCAAGCGTCCATAACATCAACATTGATGTAATTTAACCCACTCAAGTACTTTAATCCCATCCCAAACCTGTCTATCCATGATATGAAACTTTTGATAGATGATCAACTTATAAAACATACCTTATATATGTCGAACTTGACATTGCTTCTCTAGTAGTAGGACCATTAAGTACCCCGACAAAGTTGTCTTGGTATCATTGTGTGCATTTACCTGCTGCCAGCAGGTATGTTCAGTACCGCGGTGGGTTTACACACATTTCCCATATGTTGAAGTGTTTCCAACTCTCTTTAGTTGTTTATAATGATATAATTTAGAGATTTCATAATGACAAGAGAGCGAGGTGATACTCGAGATTTGATAACCAGAAAGATATATGATCGATCATTAATATTTTATTTTTGTTCTTTAAGAAATCATATTTTTAATCATGGTTTAGACATTTAAATTTCAATCAAGCAAACATCTAGAGGATGGGGAAGTTCTTTGAGGTGATCTCTTTAGAATTGGGACAGTGTAAAATGTTTAAAGGTGATCGTACTTCCCAAAGATATTGACAAAAATTGAGGAATAATATTCTGTAAAAGAACTTCTAAAATGATTATCGTATAAACAAATCATCTGAGCTAAACTTTAGTATTGAAGATGTTTGAACTGTTTCAAGTTGCCATCAATGATAAACCTTATGATGAAAATTCCCTTCCGCAATGGATTGTGAGTCAAAAATAACTTGATCACAAAAAGAAAACAAAGAAACCAACAATAAAATACTCAACAAAAAACAAAATATAAACAGCTAGGGATATTTGCAGGGGGGAAGATCTTATTTATCTCAAGCGAAGTACTTGTTCAGAGTCTAGGCATTCACTGAGAAAGTGTCTGGCTATCCCTCCAATTTTTGCAGACGAAAAGAGCTAGGACCCATTTTTTCTGCAATAACAAAAGGTCCCAACCACATATTTTGAAACTTGGTGTGTTCTCCTTTATCCTCATGTGCTTTATCCCACTTGAGAACCAAATCTCATACGCCATTAATTAATTGAAAAGATGCATACCTGAGCCTTAGGGCTCTTCTTTTTTTTGGATCAATATTTCGAGGAGTAGTTTCGTGCAACAAACAAAACCTGATATCATTATACCATGAATTAGGCACAGTTTTTGTACAATAGATTTATGTTTCATGATGCAACTTTTCAGTTGGTGTTGTAAGTTCATTATCTGGAATTTCAACTGAGTCAACCAATAGTTTGCATAGGCATTAGCCTCTAAGAATTTATGCTAGTATGATTTCGAGACCATACTCTTGAAGGGAGGTCATCCAATTTTCCCTTTTCTCCCCAAGTTCCTTTTGAACTAACATATTTCTTACTGCAAGATAAGGAACAATGACTTTTATCCTGGATTTCAATAGGTAAGGTTTGAAATTTTTAACTGTCTTGAGGAAAACTTATGCTTGTTGATCAACTCATGATAATTTAATTATGTTCCTTTAAAGGCATAACTCATAAATGAAATGGGGATTTCATTATTTTCAACATTTTTTTAAGTAAGAGCAATGACATATGATTTGTCTGATGCAAAAGTATAAAGCATGAAGTCTTTGGAGAAATCAAGTCTCATCAAGGGTTTAGTTATATATTTTCTAATATAATTAAAATCCAGGTTCTCTTGTGGTCCCCATTTAAAAGGAACATCATTTTAATCATGTTTTGCAGAGGCCTAACCATCTTAGAAAAAACTTGGAACAAAGCGTCTGACAAAGTTTATTTTACCCAAAAAAGATTGCATTGCCTTTTTGGAAGATGGTGGAGGAAGATTGGAAATAGATTCATCTTGTTTGGGGTCTATTATCATTCCATCCTTTGAAATGATAAATCCAAGTAATATTCCCTGCTCTATTGCAAAAAAGTGTTTTCTTGGGATTCAGTGAAATACTGAACTTACGACAACACTCTAGTACAGCCCTAAGATGTGACAAATGATCTTTTTTGTTCTTCAAAAAGATAGTGACATCATGTAGTTAGACAACAACTGTCTGGTTGATAAGGCCACAAAAATAAATATCCATTTCCCTCTAGAATGTGGCTACGACATTAATCAATATGAAAGGCATATTTCGATAGGCATAGGTTCCCAAAGGGGTGCATAATGTGGTTTTTAACTGATCTAATGGAGACATAAGGACCTGGTTGTACCCTGAGGGACCATCTAAGAAGGATATCCTTTCATAACTAGATAATTGTTGCAAAATGTGTTCCATTGGAGGAACAAGATAATTGTCTTTATCAGAGGCAAAGTTTAAGTTATGGAAATCGACACAGAGCTGAATTTCTCCATTATTCTTTCTTACTGGGACCAAGTTAGATACCCATTGGGTATGCCGAACTGGAAAAATGATCTTGGCAGTTAATAATTTATTTATTTCCCTTTTTACTATGGGTTATAATTTATAATGCATTTTCCTAAGTTTTTCATCAAATGGTTGGGTTTGGGGATTTATAGGGATTATATGTTATATTATGTTTGGATCAAATGTTTTAAGATCATCGTATGTCCAAAAAAATACATCTTTAAATTCTTTAAATAATTTTATGGATGGATATCTTTCTTGTTGAGAGCACCCTTTTCCCAGATTAATATTCTGAGCATTATCTTGTGTTCCTAAGTTTACTGTCTCATAAAGTAACGGGGAACTGTTTGTTTTGCAATTAACCACTCCCCTTAACTTTTCATGTAAATCATAAAACTTTTATAATCTAACAACGTACTTAGGGATAGAATTTAGCAGATCAAATGATGTTTCACCAGAACGAGGGTAAGATATTACTGAAAATATCATGGAGATTTTCATTGTGAGTATTTTCATCAATTACAACATCTTGGAAAGTGTCCTTAAAATTTATGATTTGTTGGTCATCATCGAACACTCACCAATTGGTAATATTGTTAGGGATCGATGGCATGAACATAAATTCAATATAAAATGCAATAGGAGAAAATCCCTCAGCAGGTAATAATTTTGATGCAGCATTAGCCAATAAATCTGCTTCAGAATTACTAGATCTGGGAATAGAACTTATGTTAAAAGAGAGAAATTTATGGATTAAGTTTCATAACTTGATTTGGTAGTTTTTGAGATGAGGTGATAAAAAATGAATAACATTTTTCACTTGTTTAACTACAATTTCAGAATCAACGAATATCATCAAGATTTTCACCTCAAGATCTACGACCTTCTTTAGTCCCTGCAGAAGTGCTTCATATTATGTCATGTTGTTTGTACACTCAAATTATAATCTATAGGAAATGAATGTATTATTACCTTCGTGGTCAATCAAAACACAATGAACACCGGATACTTCATGAGATTTAGACCCATCAAAGTATAAAGACTAGATTTCATCATTTTCACAACCATCAACAATGTTTGCATCATTTTTCAAAGATGTCGCCTGAGTATAGTTTGATATTTCAGATCGATGATCTGGGTTTGTAATAGTGGATATTTCAGTCACGAAATTCCCAAATAAAGTGTTCATACCTTGAGTTTCAAATGTATTTAGAGCAGTTGTAAAAGGCTCACTCGAGTCATTTACATCTCTAACAATGCACTTCAGATAACGTTCCCTATTAATTATTAGTTTGTTTGGCTGACCATTTTCTGGTAACCACAAATGAGACCAATCTGTAGAAAAATAACCATGAAATTGTTCAAACCAATATCTACTCAATAACATGCCATAAACCTATGAGATATTAGCGATAACTAGGTCGATTACCTGGTGTACTTTTGGGTTAGATGATAATCTAATCAATACATCTTTAAGCTCACCAACAACTGTGACATTAGTTTTGTCTATCTAAATAATTTTCAAATTGGCAGGTTTGAATTCAACATTTATCTTCTAAAAACAAATAAAGGAATTGCATTGGATGAGGCCCGAGAATCTACCATACAATTATGTACATTTATGTTCAAGATTTCAAAAGTTAACAGAAATGGTAACACATTTTTTCACAGTGTGGGAGAAGAGGTTTGTTGATTTTATCATGTTGTATATCAAGTTATTTTATCTAATTTCCCTACACTTTTATTTGGTGTGTCTTTTCTATTTTGATCTTCAGGTGGTCTTTTTTTCACAACATCCTTTGTTTTGTTTATGCGATTTTTTGCTGATTTTTTATTTAGAGGATCATTCTGTTTACTATTATCAGCTATACCTCACAACATTTTCTGTAGGATGAGAGGGAATTTGAGATGTTTAAAAATCGAGATATTTTCCTTTAGTCTTTTAATATCTTGAACAAGATCATATTCTAAATCTAGGGAAACTAGATTTTGTGATGTTTCAATTTTTTTTTGCTATATTCATATCGTATTCTTACTTACCTCGGGTGAAGATGTGTTTTTCACTTTACTAAGAATGCTATATGGGTGTTTTTTTTTATGGAAAGTTTCAAAATTTTCTTGGAAAACACTGTCGGAAAGATGTCCAAAAAATGGGGGAGATGGATCCTCTTCATGAGGTGTTTCTTCCTCACTTGCATCATTTTGGTTTTCAGGTGGGATAGAAATAAAACTATCATTTCCATCCAATATTTCTTGTAAAGCATATTGTAACCCTAAAAATTCAAACCTTCTACAGTCAGATTTGGTCTGTTTGGAGGAAGAGGTCTCCTAAAAGGTGGTCTAAATTTTCCTTTACATGAAGATCCTTCTTCTGCAGATCTCTTCAATTCTATGAATTGGTTAGATAACTTATGAAAGGATTTATGTAAACCTTCCAACCCTAAGGTTTCTTATTCTTTTTTATTTGGGGAAGGTCTGGTAAGGATTTCTATTTTCTTTTTAGAAGAGGAAGTTGATTCAACTTCTGCATTTACATTATCCTTTAAACTAAGAATATCCTTTTCAATAAGGACTACCTCCTGAAAATATTCTAGTAAAGTGTTTTTCTTATACCTATTAACCCATATAGCTATGTTATGGTGTAGAACTTTAGCATAGTATGCAATAATCAAGTTTTGAACATGCATCGATTCTGTAGGGATTTTATTTTTAAGCGTAAGGAATATATGATTGAAATCCTTGAATTTCTCTTTGGGGTTCATTTTCATGTTGGACAACTCCATAACTAGAAATTCTGGAGATTTTTCATCCCCGAACATTTGTAAGAAAAAGGTCTCAAAATTGTGCCAAGAAACAATAGTTTGGGGTTGTTGTGCAAAATACCACGTGGCTAAATTTCCTTCAAATATGTAAGGGAATATCCTACACATGACATCCTCATGTTTGACGTTTCAAAGCCTAACATCTAACATGAATTTTTTGATATGATCCTCGGCTGATTGCTTTGGATCGAGGTCAAACTTGGGTAACCATTTTTTGGGATGTTTGGGTAAAGGATGTTGAGGTCCGGGAATTTCCATGACATCTTGATCAATCCTAGGTCTAGCAAGATTGTTCTCGTTAGCCGTGGGAGTTTGTTTGTGTGAATTTTGAGATCGCCCAAACAAAGAACTATCTTCTTCAGAGGATTATCCTCTTGAATAGGGCGGAGAAGACCTGTGTGGGGAAGGAGGAAGTCGAGACCCTCTAGCACCTTGTATTAGTGCTTCAAAAGAATTGGTAATAGTATCATGTAATGCATGATTGGGAGGACCAGTTCTAAGAGGATCTTCTTGCTGATTAGAAAAATTAAGGTGCTAATTTAATTGTTCACCAAATTGTCTAAGTATGGACAATGGGAATTGGGTTCTTATTATTCATTGGCGAGAATTACGGATAATTTATTGTACACCAATCCCTTAAGGAATTAGTTTCATAGGTTCAATGGGAATGCCAGGTGTGGCTTCTGACATAGTGGTTGGATCGGGTATAACGGTAGGGTTTGAGCAACTACGCATCACGACAGGAGAACAATTATTTGGGGGAATCTTACGACCTCCTTGTGCCATTAATGACTTTCAGGCACTCCTTCTAGCTCCATTTGTTGATGGGATTTTATGACACACCATCAATGAGAAAGGAATATCCGGTCCGAGGTTTTCTAATTAACCCAAGTTGTTTATAGTAACCTACCCCAATGGGTTTTATGGCTCCATTAGCCAGTGAAAACACTAAAGTAAACTAAGAAAGGAAGAAACTAACTATCTATACAATCTCACTTGGTATATTAACTAATAAACCTATCTATTAATATATAACTAGCATAGAGTCTTATTATATACAATATTTATGTACAAATACAAGGTTTGTGTAAAGCCTTGTGAAAATGAAAATTATATTACTGAAACAGAGTTTTAGTAACATATAAAGATAATAAGATTATGCTAAAACTAAATAATCACAAAGGAACAAAATGAACAAATAAGATTTATTATGATATAACTGAAATGAGCAAAGAATTTAGAGTTGAATTGATTAATCGTTATTCATTCAAAAAATAAATAAATCAATTCATAAAAATAACTAACCTGTTTCTGATCAGCGATAAAGAAAAGTACTAAGCTATTTGTCTTTATATGTAATGAAAGCTCCAATAACCTGTTTTCCAAGAAGAAATATATAGCAAGTAGAAAATAATATTTTAGGATATTACCTGAAGCAATTCAAGGAATTTTTATGTCTTGAAAGAAATCTATAAGAAACAAAAAGATAAATATTTTTCTCATGTGACTTTATGTGATTCAAAATATAGAGATGGAATCAACTCTAATATACTACAAATGATATAACAAATTCTAACATTCGACACAAACTAATAACATAAAGATACTTGTTTTATGCTTCAGTAGCCACAAGGATTATGATAACCATAAATGATGGACCATAAAAGATATAAGAATAAAATAAAATCATAAAATGATGAATAGAATAAAGCTAATTCATAGCATATGTGTTTTCATGCTCATAAAAATATGAAGATAATATGACTAATGAATAATCACATCATACAATTTACTATCCAAACTAAAACCAAAAGCACACTATGTTTCATATCATTCCAAAAAATAAGTCCATCTTTCAGATCCCAAAAAGAATACTATGTCTTTGGGAAAGTACCAATATTTATAATATGTCCATGATTTCTTTCTTATATCCTAAAATATAGAGATAGATCTTCCTTAATAAATTTTTTTCCAAAAAATAACTTTAATCTAGGTTTGCTATAACAATCATTCTCGTAATTTTGCAAAAATAATTACGTAATTCAAAATATTTTTGAAACTATTTAAAGAAGAGACTTTCAAATTTGAAGCATCTCCTAATGACTCATTTGTTCCAACAACCCTTGCAATTCCCTCCTCCTCAAACCTGAGAAAAAAAATGAAATTTAACTTAGAAAAAAATCTAATAAACTAATTCTAGACAAGCTACATAATCTACGATTTTGTAGCTAGTATACTAAAACAAAAAAACAAATTATGTTATAACAAAGCAATCAAAACGTTAACTCTAAGAAATTGTTTAGCCATTAAACATTGAAAAAATAGGATTTAGGTAATTTCAAGTTCATAACAACATTGATGTTGGATGAGTTTTTAATAACGATATCTCTTAATTTCTTGGATCTTTTGCTAGCTATAGGGGAAGTTTGTTGCACACTGGCTCTCAAATTGAAGTTTTCCCTTTCCAACACTATGTTTTCAGCTAGTACCTGGTTAATTCGAGCTTGCAAATAAAAGATATCTCGATAGTACCTCTAGATCCAAATGAAGCACTTCTCACAATACACATGTTCCAATCTCAATAGAGGACACATATCGTCTGAGTTCATAGGCTTACCTTGTGCCATTGTCATTTTCAAATCGTTTTGTATTCATGTAAACCCTTCTTGTTCCCTTAGAAACGGAGGCAGGTTCGAAAAAAAGTCATACTGGCATGAATCCACTCTAGTGGAATAAAAGCTTGCATCCTCGACAAATATCATATCTTCTATAACTACTGTAGGAATGGGCTTATCACAATTTTGATATCGGTTCCTTGTCATCCTCTACAGAAGCCTACCACTCATCTTATTTTTGAAATCTAGTTCATTAGCATCCTGTGTAACTTGATTCCCCTGTCTTTTAATTTTAATTTTATCATCACTAATCCTGGTTTGTATAGGATCAGGGGTGATTGATGACCTATCCCTTAAAAGACTCAAGATTTCCTCCAAAGGTTTTTTTGGAACGAAATCACATTTTTTGGAGGTGACTTCAGCTACAAGAAGAAACTCGATCAGAGTAATGGTAGGTAAGACAAAGTCTTTCAAGAATTGAATCTCAAGTCAGAAATATTTTAGAGAATGGGACGATACACTTGGACCGATAGGTTCATCATTACTGAGAGGTAAACAAGAAACAGGCTTAGATGGAAAAGGAACTGTAAAACTATTCCTAAAAAGAAAAGTTTGCCAATTATCTCTTGTTTTCAACAATTGGGCATTCAACAGAACACAAATTAGACCATGATGGAATAGACTGGACTCAGGGTTAGGGTTTTGTCTGTGGTAAAACTTGGAAATTTTCTGAACACTCTTGAGTAAATAAAAATGCAAGTTCAACTTAAACCCTAAGAAAATCATCAATAACCATATATGAAACAAAAACACTATCCCATAACTCCCTACACATGTCACAAATGGTTTGATTACCAACAGTAAGCCACGCCAACGTGTTTTGAACAATTTTATAGGCACACTTTTTACATTATAGAGATATCTTTTGGAAACCAACAATGAATGCCACATGATTCCCTCTATATTCATATTTTTAAACCATCTTTCCCCTTCATCTGACAAACCCATGGCCTCAACTATGGATTCCTTGTTCACTTGCAACTACATGTCGGTTGTAAGGTAGCTAGAGAGGTAGTGGGGGGGGGCAGAGGGCCCATAGTGATAATAGTGGAGGTCATTCAATGTAAGGTGGACTAGGTCCACTATATTATTAAATAAGACCCACTATGGTAGTTAGATATAATAAATGGGTAATTAGAAATAATAAATGTAAGAAGACTTCTTAGAAGGTTCTACTTCTAGAAGATTCCTTCTCTAGAATGTTCTTAGGTGATGGTAGCACTATACAATTCTAAGAAGTGGATATTGTCTTGGGATATCCTTGGATAGAATCAGTGGGTACCATTAATATTAATGTGAAAAAGAAGTTTTTAAAGTTGTGGTACAAGCAAAAGAAAATCACATTGAAGTATGTGTCTCTTAGTAAGAAAGATGGACCCATGGAGGCTAGCAAAGATGTTATTTCCCAGTCTAAAGTTGAATCAGAGTCAGTGTCTATAGAAGGAGATGAAACAAAACTACAAGAAGGACATAATTATGAAGCTAAGGAGGTCATTGACTCAAAGGAACAAAGTGTTGCAGATTTGAAGAAAAAAGAACAAATTCCTACAATTGTTGTATATCACCATCCACATCATATAGAGATGAAAAAGTCATCAAGGAAAGGGCATGTGCATGAACACATTTATGCACCAGTAGGGAACCAGATAGGAAAATGATCAAGAGGTGCATGGAGGACTACCAACACTACGGGAAGAGTTCAAGCTATAGAAACAATCCCATGGCAACACCGACATGACGCTGAAAAAGATAAGGGTGGAAAGGTAGCAGATAAACATCATGTTCGACTTCCATTGGGATGGATGGACGACCGTACTTGGTACCAGTTGGCTACATTGCTTAGTCTATCATATTGTATGGTTTATTCTCATGTTTTGAGGAAGAAACATGTGAAGGGGTATGGAATGTAGTATACCTAGGGAGGTAATATGGGGTACCTAGGGAGGTACCCAATGGGAATGTAGTTATGTGTTATTAGTGGAAGTCAATTAATATACGAGAATGTGGTCATTCAATGTAAGGTGGACTAGGTCCACTATATTAATAAAGGCCCAGTATGGTAGTTGGATGTAATAAATGTGAGAAGGCTCTCTAGAAAGTTCCTAGGAGATAGGGAGAGCTATGTAAAGCATCCCACTCTTGAGCATCTATATGATAACATAAAAATTTAATATCATTAATTAGTTATTGTTAATAAAATAATAATTTAATAAATGTGTAATATATTAAATCTACATCAACATCTAATAATTACCTTTCATATTCCTCATTTTACCTTTCCCCAATAGGACCTCCCCTTCAAATTTGTTGATGGACTTGAGATGTCAAATGCGAGGCACATTCATATTTTCCACTAATTTAGGTAGATATTGACTAATATACACCATGAATTGATATACCATATATCCCTCAACCATAGAACCCTCCAGACGTTCTCTTTGTCTAACAAAATCCTTTAGAGAATTCAACTACCTCTCCACCATCCACATCGACCTTGTGTGTACTGGTCCACATAATTCAATCTCCTCAACTTGGTGTATGAGGTAGTGTTCTTGTGCATTGAAAAATGATGGAGGTAGATATTGTTGCATTTGACACATTAGTCGGGGAATTTATCTCTTCCAATACCTTACATCTTCTTTATGGATTTCTTTTGATGATAGCCACCTACAAATGTCGATGCAATAAAATAATATCAACGCATACATAAATTTGTAGAAAAAACAAAATATGTCAATAACTTCCGCTACAAATCACATAAGAAGTACATTTTCTTTATAAAACAATACTTATCTCATGTATTTTCCAAGGACATAAATAATTTGTTTTATGTTGTTGTCAAAGTCGTCTGGGAGAGATAAAGGTAGAACATACTGTAACAAAAAAGAAATAATTATTATTTGTTTCCATAAAATGTGTACCAATAAGGAAATATATTATAACCTACTAATTACCTTAATGAATGTATGTGAGTCATGTGTTTTAACCCCACCAAAATCACCTTTTTTCGTTAAGATATTTTGTATGTTCGACAAAAACCCCATTGGAAACCTAATTTTTCGAATGAACTCTTTTACAATATTGCTTTGTTGCTCCGTCAATAACCAAGGAAGACTAGTATTATGTTCACAACCATCACCATTAGAATTAATAATAACACTTTGCAATGTGTGATTAACTTCCTGGATGTCACAAAAAATCTTTCCAATTCTCTCTTTGTGAGTCCTTCCATCTAATATTCACCATAACAATTATGTTATGGTCTTCTTGATATGCATTGTATCAAACATATGAACTATCTATAGGTGCTCATAGTATGGAAATCTACTGAATTGCATCGGGTAACTTTTCATTCCTCGTGGAAGCCCATTCGTGCCTTAATGACATTCATGAAACATCAACAAATTGAAATTAACACCAATTAATGGGACAAAATGAAATTAATACTAATGAAATTAACCAAATATTTATATAATATGTAATACAAAAATAATTTGCGTACCTTGATGATTTCTAATATATTCCAAGTTCCATAGGCGAGGTGTCATTCTTCATGTTTTTTTTCCATTTTATTCTTTACCATTGAATTTTTCATTGTCTGTAGTTCGATAAATATGGTTCTTAGGAAAAAAGTGCCTATACTCATCAAACACTTCCTTTCCTAAACTCCTTGAATGATGAGATTTTATCCTCAGAACACAAACTAGGCATCCAAATTTACCCTTTGTTTGAAGACCTACAAGATATATGAATTAATGTAGCATCAAATTAGAGTTACAATTTAAAATAATGCATGATATTTTAAATAAATGTATATAATATTAAATCACAAAATAATGTAACAATATACCACAAAAATGTGTTAACATGGGAGCATCATGAATTTTCCATGATAGTATTCCATGGAATTGAAATCGTTTTTGCCCTATTGGTCTAGAAATGTCATACATAGTGACTCCAGCCCATAACTTCAACAACTCATCAATAAGAGGATCAATATATACGTTCACATCTTTAACCTGGTACCTACCTAATGGGTTCAACATAATGCATGATTAATTATACTTATCTAGATGTCGTTATATATAAAAGAAATAATTACCATGCACGAAACAAAGAAATGAAATATTTTGTCATACTTTAAAGAAAATAAAAGATAATTAAATACTTAGAACAATGATTGCAACATTGTGTTCTCTCTCTTGATCGACATCCAAGGAGGAAGGTTATTGTTTATAAGATAAACAAGCCACACTCAGTACATAGAATGAAGCTCTCCAAATGGATTAACACCATCAGCTACCAACGAAAGTCTAACATTACGAGGTTCTTCTTTAAAAATTGGCCACTTTTCTTCGATGTAGTTCAATGCAGAACCATCTGCAGGAATTCGAAGAACATCATCTCGACTTATGTCTTTTGCATGGAAATCCATAAACTATGCTATACTTTGGCACCTGAACAACCGCTAGAAACGTCGAATTATCGAAATATAATGAATAACTTCCCGAGGCACCTTCTTTGATGTTTTATCGGTTCGATATCTACTTATTTGACATTGTGGGAATTCATTTTCTAATACATATTGTCCATAATATATGATATGATCATTATGACATGCATCAATAGCCTCATAGTCCATTCCAATTTCTTTCATAATCACGGATATTTATCGATATGTGCGTGGCAAAATATTTGACGTCGGTAATAGAACTTCACATAACAATGTACAAAATTCTAAACAATAAATAAATGTAAACAATATTAGTCATCAATATCTCATCCAATATACTAATTTACAAATTAGAAAACAATAGTAATATAGGAAAAAAATGAACCTTTTACGTTTTTGTGAACATGTAGGCATAAATAATTAACAAATTAAATACCTTAGTATCTATGTGAGGCGTGTGTTTGATAAACCATTCAAAACCTTCATTTTCAACAACAACAATATATCAGATAAAATATTTGTTTTTGAGCCTTCATAAAGAGGTTGATGTGACTTCTCGAGTAGAGGATCAAGATCATGACTATCATCATGGTTGTCCTCATCCATTGGATCAAATGTGTCTTGGATCAATCTACGTATCTCATCTTCCTGATTTGAATCACTAATGTTATCTCCATCCATATAATCATTAATAACTTGATCAGTAGCTTCAATATTATGATCTTGAAGTTCATCGCCCTGTAAAGGAGTATTTATTTTAGTACTTGGAAAATAACTCTCTAGAGGTCGACATTTTGGGGGCATCGTCTATATATTTAAAAACAATGTAGAAAATTTAGTGTGTATAGAAAATATAAAAATAACGATAAGAAATATTACTAAAATTCATAACATACTGATTATTATAGAGAATACATTAAATATTGAATCCTCTTACCAAGGAACGATATTCATAACCCCCTTTGGCATGCCCCTTCTCCCTACAATGTCTTTGAGCTATTGTTATTAAAAGTATTTTTTTTTGCAAGCCTTTGCAATCATAACAAGGGAAATAACATTTTCCATCGCCCCTCGCCTCTAATGTCGCTCTTAACCGAGCAAGATTCTTGTCATTTTCGTTGATAGTGAAAAATCCTTGTCCTTACAAGTAATTGTCTTACCTACACCATACCAAACAGTAAGTTGTCAAATTTTTATATTTTAGCTACTCCTTTTGATTATGATATGTTTATTTACAGTGACCTACAATCCTCATGCTTATTTCTTCTAAGACATATTGACATGTTTTTTTTATTATTATTATCGATTAACTATTAAGATCGATATGATTCAATTTGTACTCTAGAGTAGTGTGTACTGAATCACCATGGAAAATAATTACACACCATTTAATGAAAGTGGTAAAAATTTATCAAACTCGAATCACTCAACACCATACACTATCCTCTAAGTTGTTTTGTAGACAAAATGCCAATCTATGAAATTCACCACTAAAAAACGAATGCCAACCACTTGTCATCCACAATTGGGTTGGTTTGGTTTAAATTATGATGTGTTGATTTTCATCTACATGCAATGGTCACAATTGTATGCTACTTATAGTGGTCAACGTTTTATTTTCTAAGATAGTTTGGCATGTTCTCATTTTTCATTGTCTAACTAGTAGATTTCATCATGTTATAATCGTAGATTTTGTCATGATTTTTTTATATTTTAGATAATGGTTATTAATAGTGTATAAACAAGTTATGTAATCTATAAACTAAAGTTAATTACTACATCTATAATTGTGTGTGATTACAAGAAATTGAGAGAAACAACATCACATATAATAAAAGGGTATGCGGATTTTTTGCGAAAGTTGAAACAAATATACTTTATTTATATTGGAAGAGTATGGTATATAATCATAAGTTCATTTGTTAAAGGTGCATATTCATAAGGAAAATTTTTTTAAGGTGGCTAACCGTAAGCTAATATGGTTGAACGTGGTTAGTTAAAAGTGATTGGTATGTGCCTAATCACTACATAGATAACATCTTTATAATAAGGTCATATGTGTACAAATGTTTCCTTTATATAATAATGACATATATAACTAACATAAGTTTAGGGTTAATGTTTATGTATCTTATTGTTATAAACATGAGTTTCCTCCCTATCTTATATATAACATAACTTATCGTTTATCAATATAACAATCAACTTCAATATTTTATTCATGGTTATTTCTTCCTTCATTTAATTGAATTAGTAAGTGCTAGCCAACCATTAAGTGTGAAAGTATCCCCACCATTATTGCCATTGTTATATTATTTTCAATTTATTCAAGTGTGATCCCATTTGGGTACAAGGGATGTAACAAGTGGTATCAAAGATTTAATCAAGCGTTGTTGGTGTTTTTTTGTTAGTTCTTAAAAATAAAAGAGAGAAGAAAATGACAATCAATTATTATCATTTCACCGATTAGGTTTGAGTTTCAAGAGCACTTCTATATCTTTATCAATGAAAAGAGAGAGACATTCTAGCTACAATTGAAGGGAAAAGGGTATGCGGATTCCATAAACCTAGAATATTATGGAATCCACATACTCTTTTCCATAGAATATACTAACTAGATCCAAAAACCAAAGACATGAAATATGGTACTACACATATAATACATTATCAAGGAAAATACAAGCTACATGAAATTTGAACATTTGAACAAAAATTTACAAGTTAAATGAGTACATCAATAAAAAAACATACTAACCTTGAAAGTTGAAAATTCGAGCTCTGTAGATCGAGAATTGAATTTGTTCAACTAGTGGCTGACGAAAAAAATAAACAACTCAAACAAAAGCCACGAACCATGTCACAACTATAGAAATTGTGTTGCAAAGTCTCTTAAAGTCATGTATATATAGATCAACTAGTCAAGTAGTCGTTAACACGGACCAATGAGATAGGAAAAATTTGCATGCCAATAGCGATGAACTTTCGTGGCAATAGCAATGAAAATACCGACCAATTTAAAAGACCTATTTGTGGATATATCAACAAAATTTCGTGGAAATATCGACGAAAATACCACCCTATTTAAAAAAAACATGAAAATAATGGAAACGTGGAAACATTTCGTGGAATAATTCGTCCATATGTAGTAGTGACTTTAGGTTTAATTCTCCATGTTTATCCTTAGCCTTCACAAGATTTTTTCTATCTACTCGATGAGTTCAGGCATCTTTCTGCAATATTTCAATGATTTTCATCATATGCCCTTCCCTATCTATATCTTCTCCATGCCCATTGGAGCTCGACCCTTCAACTCCCAAATGGACATCCATTCCTTTTACTTCATTCTTTGAAATGGAATCATTTTGTGTCTCCTCCATTTCTCTACACTCAGTGGAAATTTGCTTCAGTTATGACCTTTTTTAAACTCTGAAAACACAATGTGTAGTCAACCAAAATTTGTTAGGCCATCCCTCCTTAACAATTCCCACAGTATTCATAAACCAATATGAATCAAGAAAATTTTCAAATTCCATTTCTTTATGATCTCTGCTCTGTTCTGCAACAATCTTTCAGGCACTATCCCCTTTCAGGGCAGGCAATTCTACTACGTAGAATATACACTTATATAATATATATGCATTTTAATAGAAATTAAACACATAACACTGAGTTATTGTTATGATTTAGATTTAAACAATATTAATAGTAAATCCACATGCAAAAGAACACATGATAACATTGAAGCATCACAAAGACATGCATAAAATACATAATTAACGACAGAAATGATCCTTATCTTTTAGCTAAAGTAAATCCACCAACTGCGTCCAGTCCTTCCACAAACCTCCTAGCCTTAGACCACATTTCTCATCACTCTCCACATTATCTCACCCCCAAGCTAGGACTAAACTCCATCGAGAAAGGGAATTCTAGGCTTGGCAAGGAAAACAAGGAAGTTTCACAAAGGAACATGAATGACCTTTTATCCCAGGAGCCACTTACATCCACAACCCATATACCCTCATTCCCCACACACCTGTTCCACTCCAAGAGGATACACCTTCACTAATACAAGTCCATCGACTAGTACCCCTCCCTTACCTTGGGATTCAACAACAGGCTGGACCAAAACTCTGAGAGTATTGTAGCTTCTACAGGACTCCCTTCTAGGAGAACTCACGTCCCCCAAAACTCTTACCTGGGAGAGTTCCTCACAGGCCTGACAACCTGTCTCCTCAGCCAATATTTGAATCAGCTACAGTCGGGTACAGGTGACAACAAAAAAAACAACAAGAGGTAAAACGGTTATGGACACCCAAAAGAAGGCAACCTAACGCTAAGTCACAACACAACTCAGGAGACTACAATTGCGTCGACTTCACATGAAGCAAGACAATACAACCTCACATTCTTGTTTTCGGAGAGGTGTGTTTATGCAGAGGTTAGACATGGAGGCCCTGGGTTCAAACAAAGGATGGGAGAATGAACAAGGAACTCAAACGAAGGATGGCATAATGACCAACTTACCCCAACACAATTTGAACCACGGGTTACTCGTTCCATAGATATGTGATGGATGCCTTAGTTCATGGTTAAACAATGGATTGAGAATGGCCAGCGAACCCATAACACAGTTGACGCTTCATCTTTTAGCTGCATGAAAAAAGGTCGACACTTGTCTTCCTAGAGATGCATGCACTCCATTTAGCCTATGTTCCCTTTCCCGGAACATAGGATAAGCCTGATCATGCCCACCTTAGTCTAAAGTAAATAACATTAAAATATTATTCTTCTAGAGGTAAGCCCCCTAGCTTAGCCCCTAGGCCTAGACACTTATCCCCCCCTTCCTTACCCTACCTAGTGGAGCTTAGTCCCCCAAAAATCCTCTTCATGGTCAGTCTACGGGAAACAATGTTTATATTTTTATTAATGATATGCATAATTACATACACAAAATACATGAGGATCTTGGCCTTGGCATCTCGCTCACCATCCTAATAAACATATAAGTTCCTTAGATTATAATCAATCGGCTCACATACCTATAAGAAAAATTACAATTGAGCAGGGGCTCGACCTTGGGGTATTACACTTTACCGCAGTCACCCTCTCTATCTTGTCTCCACATTCCTCCCTCTCCCACCCTCTAATTATGTCTCTCTCTCCCTCCCTCACTTCCTCAACTCTCTC
>SNQJ01S0029201.1:47569-60253 GCA_010110895.2 Picea sitchensis
TGTATCGACTCAATTTGTTCAATGAACTTCTCTGCCCGATCAATATCATATTGCCCATCAACAACAATATCTTTCCCAATTATCCAAATCATATCATATCATATCTGTCCAAATTATTGATTTTGGACTTACCTTTACATCTTCTGTCATCTTGCAATTCATCCCACCATAGCGCTGCATGTCCATTTAATTTAGTCACAACATGCTTCACCTTCTTCTCATCGTCAATCTCCTCATAGTCAAAGTACTTGTCTAAATCACTTACCGAGTTGAGAAATTATTCCACATCCAAATTTCCTTCATACATTGAGACTTCCTTTTTTTCTCTAGCTCTCATTTTAACAATAGCTCTCATCAATCACTCCTCTACTTATTTTTCTCCTGCAACTTCTTCTGCTTCAAATTATTCACTCTCGGCTTCACTGATGCCACCATCTTTAGGTGCTCTCCTTTGTGTTGTCTCCATGATGTCCAACCTTGCACAAAGTTGTCTCATATAATGTTCCATGGATGCATTGACCACTGGTCTATCTCCACATCTTCTTTATGGCATGGCTCCAAGTTTTATTCTTACAGAGCTTATTTCAGGATCTGATACCACTTGATACAAACTCCCACCACCTCCTAGGGTTCGCACGACCTCCCAGTCTAGGATCGTTCAACAAGGGAGATGAATTAGCTCTTGGGACCTCGTTGAGACCTCCAAATACTTCTCCATGGTCCTTTATCTGTTCTCGTGCCTAAAATTTAGTTATCGAGGTTCCTTATACTCCCATCGAGGACTCCATGTGACTTTAGGCTGAACCCATGGGCCAAATTTCACTTTCTAGGAGAATTCAGGACTTTGTAGATAATAGATTTGGGAGTTTCGAAAGAAACTCACTACAAATATTTCGAACGCCGAAATGGAGAATCATTGAACAATGAAAGGGATCAATGGTTCACAATAGGATATGATATCTACAACTCACAAAGTATTCAGGATTCCAGGCTTCAGGGATTTTACCTGCTCCAACACACTCTATTCTTGGATTTGCAAACACTGAACTCACGAAGGGAAAGGATCAACATTCCTTGTTCTATCAGTAGCCAAGGACTACAATTGGCTCTTGAACTTCGGGCCTTGGGAGTTCTAGCTACTAAAAATTAGAACACCTCTGAACATTGAAATGGAAGAGCTTATATCTGATCTCCAACTATCTCTCTTGACCAACGGTCGAGATCAACTCCGGCCGTTGCGACTTTGGGAGATCTCGACTCACGCTAGCTTACACCCAAGTTCTTCCAGATAGAGAGTCTTTTGAACTACCACTGATCTATGGACATGTGTCTTCAGAAATGAACGATCCACATTTACCTAGGATCCCAGAACTTAGGGGAAATTGAATTCTTTGCACCTAAGTTGGATGAGGAGATTGAGGATGGACATATCAATAAGGAATATGGATCGTGGAGAACTCAACAAGCGAAAAACGCCACCTTTGGATGCTTTGGAGCACCGTGTGAGAAGGAAGGAAATACAGGCTGATGAAGCCTTGAAAATGCGGGTCAAGTTGAGCTAGGGTTTTAAACACCTAGGGTTTTGGTATCTAGGGTTTTGACACTTAGTTTTTGGCCTAAGGCTATTGGTGAGCTATTGTAATGTATAAAATAATAACCTAGATGAGGGAAGAAGGTTGGTTTTGAATTGTCATTGCTATGCGTGATTATTGTTGGGAGAGAGAGATAATCTTTGAGCAGTGAGGGAAGTCTGTGTTGTAAGATATTCAATTGGGTGCGAAGATCAACCTTGCAGCTCGGTGCACAGGGAGGGGAAATAGATAAAGAGAAAAGATATGTTGGCTAAGAGTGCAGATAATAATTGTATGCTTCCATATTAATATATTATAAAGCATAGTTTTGTGGACATAGCCCTAGGGAGAGGGTGAAACACATACATCTTTGTGTTGTGTGTGATTGATGTTGTGTTCTCTTGTTTATGGATATATTGTTATTGCATTATTGTGTTAGATCTCACAGATAGTTGTGCGAAGTAGATCTAAGCTGGAAATTGATATCTATATGTTGTGTTGTTCCTGTGTTGGATCCACTTTGTATTCCCTCGGTTGTAGACATATGTGTCTTGCAACCCCCCATAGCTACTTTGGGTGAGACTGCATCTGCCTCGCAGGTGTTGCCGAAAGGGCCAATAGTTAGGGCTTGTTGGTGTTACCTTGGAGTTGAACCCTGGGTCTGCCTCTATGCCAACAGGGAAGGAAAACACACAAATCACTATGAACAAGCTATAAGGGGGTAGAGGCTTGCAAAGATGAACATTTGTCAACACTGTCTCGATGATGTTTTCCGAGAACATACCTAGCACAAACACCATCTCTACAAGAAATGAGAGGAACACTAGTCACCATATTGTTATTACATAGTTGTTGAATGAACGATGGTATATAATACCAAATCGCTCATGTCAAAGTTTGTTAAACTCATCACTATGAAAAATAAAAATTGGCAAAAATGATGATGGCCAACATTTGTCAAATTTGATAATCTCATCAACAATTCCAGTTGCAATGACATACTTAGGATCTTCTAAATATTTGATTACAACTTGGTGAGGTGAAAGCTCTACCATTTTACATTACCCTAATTGAGTGATTTGATATATTGATAAAATATTGTAGGAGGGACTTGGAACACATAATATGTCATTAAAATGACCAAAATCTAGTTGCACGACTCCAAACTCGACAACACTAATATATCTTTAATCACCAACAAATATTTGTTGATTGTTACACTCATTAATAGTAGAAAAAATGTTTTTGTCCTTAGCCTTACAATAACATGCTCCAGAATCAATAAATCACTCATTATTAGAAGAAGTAGATGTTTCCTTGAAGGAAAAACTAGAAGTGAAAATTTCATATCCATGAGAACAATTTGAGAAATTTTGAATTCTAAAATGGGCCTAGTAAGGAAAATAATAAAATAATATTTAAATAATAAAAAAGTCATGATTTTTCAAATGGATTTTTTTTTTTTAAATCGTATTTTAAATTTGTCTTCTTGTAGGTTTTACTGAAATTTCAAGTGCAGACACTTGTTGGATGAATAATTGAATTTTACGTCCAAGGAGTACCAACTCTACATACTTTTGAAAGAGACATGGTAAGATAAACTTGAAATATATAAAAAAAATGTGTTTCTTTGGAATGAACGTGGAATTAAATTCTGCATCCAACAGTTCACTCTGCATACTTTCGATGGAGCCATGATGAGTGACAATATTTCTATATAAAAAATTTTAAGGATAGGAAAACTTGGTCATTTAACTTTATCAACTAAGGTTACTTATTGTTCTTGTGAGACACACAGAGAGTTTGTGCAAAATAGATGTACTTGTATTGACCGATAAGGAGAATATTAAAACTAAGTCCTAACTCACAAATCAAAAGTAATATTAATGATAATCACATATAATTTAAAAGAAAATTGGTTTCCTAAATATTAAACTAAGGGTTCTAATACTGAGCCCAATATATGGCTACCACATGGATTTGAAATACATAAAAAATAAGCAATGTCTTCTTGCGCTGCAATTAAATTACAAAATTAATATAGCTTGTGAAGATTTTCTAACTCAAAACAAAGTATGTATTTGAGAAGAAATGGAAACTGTAAATGGAAACCATAAAAATAAAACTCAACAATAATTTTCTATATATAACACAGTGATAAACATGATAAAATAAAACTCATAGACTTAAAAATACCATGTAGTGTGGTAACTTTGGAGTGGGGCCTTGGTCTGAGTTCACATTGCCTCACAAACTCTTAAAACAAAATGCTACAGTATTTAAACACGTTATGAAATGAACTAACTCTTCTTATTAAAAGGAAAATTTTTTTTTTTAGAGTTTTAACTTAGTCACAACATCAAAATGGCTGGATTTCTCCCGTTGGAGCCAAATCTCATACAATATATAAATATGGGTTAATCCTAGTTTTATAAAACAAACAATAGATATAAACTAATAATAAAAGCAATCCAACTTTCCCCTCCACACCAGATTTCATTAGTTGGAAGGAAGGCTTCGATCCACCATTCATTATATGTCATGGCCCATGGGGATGAATTTTGGCTCTGCATAACAAGAATGACACATCCATATTCCCCTTATGTAGCCACGATACTCAATCAGCAAATAGAAATCAAAATTCCTCTCATGTGTGATTTAACCAGCATCCAAGATCCTTACTAATGATTATTTTGTTGTTAGAACAATTCTAACCATCCTTCAGAAACTAGTTAAAACACTAATGGCACCCAGAAGATCCACTTGGGTTATGGCTTCTTGCATGTGCTCGAAAACCCTGTTCAAAATATTATTCTCAATCATATATCAGCGCTTGGAGCTTATTTAATGGTCTATGAAAGATGACCTACACTTTACACTATATCTTTAACACACAACTTACAATGGAAAACAACAAATCAAACATTCTTTTGACCAAAATCATAGAAAAGTAACCAAAACACAATCTAGAACACCTACGAGCCAATTCATTAACAAGATAGCTAATTAATAATAAGTGGGTGTTCAAATGAGGAAAACATAAGTGAAAAATGAGAGTTAGGATATCTTAAACAATATCATAAAGGAGGCATGACATCTCCCCCTTCCCAAAATGGTTACATGTCCCCAATGCAACTCATTAATCCCACTCTGGAAAACTTGCATGGATGTCACCCAAGTTGAAGTTTGGGTGACCAAATTATCGTAAAGTATAGAATCCCAAAGTCTTGTCTTCCCGAGTCCATTGATCCATATCTATAATATCATTCCACTCTTTGATAATTCTATAAGCTTTGGTTGGACACCATATGAGTGGGTAGTGAAATATTAACCCAGTCAATTTAATACCAATATTCCTCAATGAGTTGGCATAGAACTCAGCTCTTGCCATGGCTAAGTTAAATAGAGAATAGGTCATGGGGTATTTTTCTTTCAAGGAGACAAGAAATTTTGTCCATTGCTCATGAGAATCCATGAGTGCTTCACTGGCATACTGATGAAGAGTGTTTTCATAATAATCCAATGCCAACTATTGGTATAGTCTGATAATGGTTGCATTTATGCGATCCTCAATCAAGCTAAAATGGTCTTCCTGGATTGTCATAGGCATTGGGTACTCATATCGAACAAATATGCTAGAGTTGAATACTACATTATCATAAAACTATGAGGCTTCCTTCCATAGGATCTGGTTGTAAAACAAATAAGAGAATGTCCTCAATTGGACATCTCCCACATGTATGGATTAGGTTTACATCGTGAATTGTCCAATAGAATAAAACCAAACCAGTAAAGCTCACATAACAAGTCGTGATCATGGTAAGAGATAGAGGAAAAGTCATCTAGAAAATAAATGATCTATGGTAAGGATTTTTGATGTTATTCAGTGTTGCAGCTTGTTGAATATGAAATCTAACCTATATTTCATGACATTGCATATACCCTTGATGGAAGTATGCAAGTCATACCTTGTAAAGCAAGCTCATAGACTTGTAATTTCTGTTGAGAATCCACTAATACTTTATTATAGTATTTAATCTTCTCTTTCCACTTGTTCTCCTAAGCAATATACATTTGAAACGATTTTTATTTCATCCTTTAAATATCTTTTTGGCGGATTTCCGTATTAATTATGCCAAAATCGAAAATCTCATCTTTATCTCACGAATTGGGGAGATCGGGTTTAAGTTGGACAAAGGTGAAAGTGTTAGTCATTATATCATCCAAAATGGAACTAACAAATTTGTCAAAAAAATTGATAATACTATTAGTATTAGTTGTAGAAAAATGCTCTTCACACACCTCATCTCCATGGTTTTCTTGAACAAAGGCTTCCTCGGGATCTCCTTGAGAAATTTGGTCATCATCATCATTTTCATATCCCTGGTTTGTGCTTTGAATAGGATCAAAATCATGAAGGTGATAATCATTCGTTGAAATATCATGTCTAGCCTCTTCTACTGGAGCAGTGGCTCTGTTAAAATAATAGCCCCCAATAAAACTTCTAACGCAGAACTTTGTTTACAAGTTTCTACAAGCTTTTTCTTCATTCTGAGATTCATTGTATTGATGCATTCTGTGATTATGAACAATCTAAGATATCAAGGCTTTTGATATAGTTTGTATTTAGAAATAAAGGAACACTTACCTTATTGTTTTCGATATGAGGAGCGTTTGAAATGATGGATAGGCTCATTCCTTGAGGGTTGAAATTTTGAAATTTGATCCTTTCCCTCATCTTTTGAATCATTTATATCGAAGAAAATGCATTTGGATTGAACATAATTCTCCTCTTGGATTATTTTTTTACCTATCTCCTTGTGCACCTTTGATTTTCGAGATGGTCTCAACCTGCCTTTGTTGAGATCAAAGTTTCCTTCTAGCTGCAGTTGTAGGGGTAGACAAGGTCAAGCATGAGGTTTCCTTCTTCTTTGTTTAGCCCACATAAATGAAGGGTAAGACCCTCACTTTAGGCTTTCAATACAAGATTCTCCCTGCTATGAATGCGCTCAAGTCCCACTCGGACTCCTATAACTTGTTGGTTAAGAAGATTTTAATAAGAAGACTTACTTTGCATCAATGATCAACGATTTCCTTTGCATAAAAAATCGATGATTTTCTTTGCATCAGTGATCGACCATTTCCTTTGCATCGATGATTGATGATTTCCTTTCAATTAATGATCAATTATTTTCTTTGTATCGATGATCTCCGTTGCATTGATGATCGATGATTGTTGTATTGGTGATTGTATAATTCCTTTGCATTGATGACTGTAAACTTTATTTATATCGATGATTTCCTTTGCATCATTTATTGGTGATTTTATTCATATCGGTGATCAATGATTTTCTTTGTATTGAAAATCGATGATTTCCTGAAAAGTCCTTACTTCGCAGAATTTCATCAAACTCTACAAATATCTATCTACGATCGATGATTTTATTCATCAGAAAACTACAAAAGGTTCGTGTGACATCCCCCAATATATATATATATATATATATATATATATTTGTGTGTTGGAAATTTATTTTCGTTTTTGGCAAATTTGAATCTGGATTTTTTTTGCCATTTATGGAAATTCTGAATTTTGAATTTAATAATTGTATTTAATTATTGTGACTGTTGGGAAAAGGTCTATTTGGACTCAACTAACTAGTTGACTATGACACTTGTATAAAAACAAAATATTTATA
Organism: Picea sitchensis; assembly: GCA_010110895.2. NCBI lineage: Eukaryota > Viridiplantae > Streptophyta > Pinopsida > Pinales > Pinaceae > Picea > Picea sitchensis. The sequence goes on from SNQJ01S0029201.1 coordinate 54,840, forward strand.
TTAACTACAGGAGGACAAATGGAACAACCATGTTAAAAATCGGCTGACCATGACTCCATGAGTGGGGAACAAGTTGGAATTGCCTCTAGGATGGTTATGAAAAGTGGAAAATCAGAGATTTGGCCATTGGCAGCCCCTGAAAATCAGGGATTAAGAGAGCTGCGAAAATTCCCAAAGGAGGGAAAAAGACCCGGGCAAAAATTGATAAATAACATATGCGAGGAGGCAAGACACTGCCAAGTACGTTGGGGAAAGGATTCCTAAATTCTCTTGTTGTTATGAACACTGTTGAGTAATTGTGAGGCAAGAGGATAACTATTAGAAATGAAGGAAATTGCTGAGGAGGAGTTTTCAAGTTCGCCCCCATGGATTCATGGTCAGGCTAGGGGGTGAATCGGGCAAGTGACTTTTGCTGCCCTGTTCTACGGTTGGGAGTAATGTGGTTGCTCCCTTTGTCTTCTCATGGATTGGATTCATATATGTTGATATACCCCTCTCTATTATGAATGACTATGTTTTTATTTCGATGTCTTATTAAATCCGACATCGAAATAAAAACATAGTCCTCTTAACCACCAGTCCTCGGTGGTAGAGATCGAAGGTAAAATACATGACACTCGAATTTATGTTTTAATTCACCCTGGAGCTACGTTAAGTTATATTACTCCCGATGTAGTAGAGTTTAATAAACTTACGAAACAAAAGAACGAAAAATATTGGCTTGTACAACTAGCAATAGGTACTAAAAGAAAAGTAGTTAACTTTATTTTTGATCTTGAGTTCATCTTAGATAGTCAAAAGATAAGGACCAATCTGAACATCCTACCACTAGGATCTTATGATATGATTATCGGGATGGATTGGTTGGAACAACACAAAGAAGAACTAGACTCTTATACAAAGATACTTAGCTATAAAGATAATTTTGGCACTGTTTGAACAACCCAAGGTATACCAAAAACTGTGTAAGTTAGACAAGTTTCAACAATGAAATTCAAGAAATGTATTAGAAAGGGATGTCAAGTTTACGCCATCCAAGTAATGAACCTTTTAGAAAAAGAAGATAAACCCAAGTTAGAAGACTTTGTTTTCCTACGTGAATTCAGAGACATGTTTGTTGATGAGATACTAGAATTGCCTCCTAGGAGAGAAATAGATTTCTCCATTGACTTACTACCCGGATCAATCCTTATCTCAAAAGAACCCTACCGAATGAGTCTACCATAACTAACAGAATTAAAAATACAATTATAGGAATTGTTGGATAAAGAGTATATCAGACCAAGTGTCTCGCCATGGGGAGCACGAGTTATCTTTGTGAAAAAGAAGGATGGTACTCTAAGACTATGTATCGATTATAGACAACTGAACAAAGTGACCATTAAGAACAAATACCCCTTACCCAGGATAAATGATCTGTTCGATGAAGTTGGTGGGGCCAAGATCTTCTCAAGATTGGATTTACAATCCAGATATCATCAAGTTAGGATAAAAGACCAGGACATAACCAAAATAGCTTTTCGAACAAGATACATACACTACGAGTTTGTAGTCATACCTTTCAGACTCACTAATGCACCAGCCACATTTATGTGCTTGATGAACAACATTTTCAGCCAGTACTTAGACAAGTTCGTAGTAGTATTTATCGATGATATTCTAGTCTATTCTAAAATGGAGGAGGAACATGATGAACACTTACGACTAGTTCTGCAAACACTAAGGAAACACAAACTATACGCAAAATTCGACAACTGTGATTTTTATCAAAAAGAAATACAATATTTAGGACATGTCATTTCCTCGGAAGGTATTGTCGTAGACTCGGAAAAGATAAAAGACATAATTAAATGGCCAGTACCTAAGGATGTGGTAGATATCTGGTCATTCATGGGAATCACCGGATATTATCACAGATTTATAGAAGGGTTCTCCAAGATAGCCTACCCTATCACGTCCCTACAAAAGAAAGGGACCAAGTTTAACTGGTTGCAAAAGTGTTAAGACAGTTTTAACAAGCTAAAAGATTATTGACATCGGCGCCCATCTTGAAGGTAGAAGACCCAGATAAAGACTTCACAGTATGCGTTGATGCAAGTAGAGAGGGACTAGGTGGTGTTCTAACTCAGGAAGGGCACATGATTTGTTGTGAGTCCTGAAAATTAAAGGAACATGAGTGAAATTACGTCACTCATGACTTAGAATTGGTAGCAATAATACATGCCTTAAAAATGTGGCAACACTATATAATGGGCAGGAAATTCTTACTATTGACGGATAATAGTGGAGTGAAATATCTATTTAACCAACCAGACCTTAATGCAAGACAGGCAAGGTGGCTAGCCTTCTTGAGCGAATTCGACTTTGAGGTCATACATATCAAGGATAAGGAAAATAAAGTAGCAGATGCTTTAAGCTGCAAAATTCATGGGTTATTTGAGATAAACATTAGTAGGGTAGAAAGTAATTTGGAATAAAGAATAAGGACGACAGGTATCAACGATGGAAATTACACTAAGATAATGGCAGAATTTCAAAATAGTATCGCAAACTCAGATAAACCAGATATAAGTATCGACAAGAAGGGACTATTAAGCTTTAAAAATAGACTTTACATACTAGATTCAACAGAGCTAAAATTAACTATTCTAGACGAAGTGCATAAGAAACCATACTCTGGCCATCCAGGTTACCAGAAAACAATAAAAACACTCATAAAACTATTTTACTGGCCTAATATGAAGGGCGAAGCAGCAGAGTACTTGGCTAGGTGCCAAGATTGTCAACAGGTTAAGGCTGAACACCAGCATCCAGCTGGCCTATTACAACCATTACCAATACCGGAATGGAAATGAGAGACCATATTGTTGGACTTTATAACAGGTTTGCCTAAAACTCAGAAACAAAATGATTCAATCATGGTTGTAATAAATAAACTCAGTAAGTCTGCACACTTTATTCCTATAAAGTCTACTTTTAAAGATATAAACATTGCTGAAATATTCATGAAAGAAATTTTTAGACTCCATTTCCTAAAATGGTGATTTCAGATAGAGACACAAAATTCACATCTTCTTTTTGGAAGGAATTGTTTGCAGGGCTAAATTCTAATTTGAATTTCAGTATGAGTTATCATCCACAAATGGATGGATAGACTGAAAGGACAGACCAAATCATAGAGGATATGCTCCACATGTATGTAAGAACAAAACCGAACAAGTGGGAAGACTACCTACACTTGGTAGAATTTGCGTATAACAATGGGTACCAAACTTCGGCTAAGTTGAGCCCCTTCGAAATACTGTACGACAGAAAGTGTACAACTCCAATTAGCTGGGATAACCCGACTGACAGACTCATGGTTGGACCAGAGATGCTCAAAGAAGTGGAGAACATGGTAAAAAGGGTACAACAGAACTTGAAAGAAGCACAGGATAGACAAAAGAGCTATGCATATCAGAAAAGAAGACACCTGGAATTTCAAGTTGGAGACCATGTTTATTTGAAGGTCAAAGCACGTAAAAGCTAGCTGAAGTTGGGGAACTGTGCCAAGATGGCACCCAGGTTTTGTGGGACCTTCAAGATACTATCTTGAATTGGACCCGTAGCATATCAACTTGCACTTCTAGCTAATCTAAGAATTCATAATGTATTTCATGTTTCTTTGTTGAAAAAGTATATTCATGACCCTACTCATATGATTGATTGGAACTTGGTGTAGGTAGAACCTGAGGGAGAGTTCCAGGTGGAATCCTTTTGCATTCTGGATAAGAGATAAATAACACTTCGGAATAGAGTTGTCGCTCAGGTAAAGGTGCAATGGAAGCACTTTAGTCCTGAGGAGGCCACTTGGGAATTGGAGGGAGATTTGTGGAAATATCATCCAATCTTGTTCCAAGAAAGGAACAAACACTGAGGACATTGTTTTACTGAAGGGAGAAAGGACATGACATCCCCCCCAATATATATATATATATTTAATTTTTGTGTGCTGGAAATTTATTTCCGTTTTTGGCAAATTCGAATCTGGAAAATTTTGCTATTTATCGAAATTTTGAATTTAATAATTGTATATAATTATTGTGACTGTTGGGCAGAGATCTATTTGGACTCAACTAACTAGTTGACTATGACACTTGTATAAAAACAAAATATTTATATTAACTGCAGAAGGACAAATGGAACAACCATGTTAAAAATCAGCTCGCCATGACTCCATGAGTGGGGAAAAAGTTGGAACTTCCTCTATGCTCCTTATGAGAAGTGGAAAATCAAAGATTTGGCCAATGGAAGCCCCTGAAAAGAAGGGATTAAGAGAGCTGCGAAAATCCCCAGAGGGAAAAAGACCGAGGCAAAAATTGATAAATAACATATGCAAGGAGGTAGGACGCTGCCAAGTATGCTCGGGAAAGGATTCCTGACTTCTCTTGCTGTTATGAACACTGTTGAGTAAGTGTGAGGCAAGAGGAGAACTGTTGGAAATGAAGGACATTGCTGAGGAGGATTTTTCAAGTTCGCTCTCATGGATTCATGGTCAGGCTAGGGCATGACTCGGGCAAGTGACTTTGTCTGCCCTGTTCTACAGTTGGGAGGAATGTGGTGGTTCCCTTTGTCTTCCCACAGATTGGATTTAGATATGTTGAGATACCCTTCTCTATTATGAATGACTATGTTTTTATTTCGATGTCTTATTAAATATGAACTGGAATGATGTCCACTCTCTGTCTGAATGATTTTTTTCTTCTGATGCATTGTATTGATTAAATTGGAATTGTAACGTTTTCCATTTTTGGTTTGTTATGGGGAATATATGTGAAGAACATCTGTAATTATATTTCTACGGAAAAAAGGGAGATTAACGAGAATGAGGCAGATCCTCTTTGTCGATAAACCCCGCGTAGGATCCAAACCTAGATCCCTCGAAACATCTTTATTAATGACTAATCTGTGATGGAATGATATTCTTAACCATGTATTTACATAGATGCATAGATCTAGTACTGTTGACGTTTAATGCATTGATTAAAAGAGGCTCTAAGTGGATATTATAGAATTTTTCCCTTATAGAAAACCTTTATCTTTTTTTAACCTTCTGTGCGTATAAAATTCTTAAATCTTTATGCTTTCGAAATTCGAGGATTGTTGTGTGTTGTGATTTGACATTTGAAACCTCAAAACCCCGAAACCCAAAACCCTGAGGTGTTGGTTCCACACCCTTTCACCTTTCTGAATTCGGGAATTGTTATGTGTTGTGGTTCGACATTTGAAACCCCAAAACATGAAATCCCGAAGTGTTGGTTCCACACCCTTTCACCTTTCGGAATTCGAGAATTGTTGTGTGCTGTGGTTTGACTTTTGAAACCCTGAAAACCCAAAATCCCGAGGTGTTGGTTCCACACCCTTTCACCTTTCAG
>SNQJ01S0029202.1:33791-46008 GCA_010110895.2 Picea sitchensis
AACCTCAGGAAAAGTACTCAACGCCTTGAAAAAGAGATAATTTCAGATAATAAGCCTCTTCGAGGGGGAAACCTCCTTTTACCCCACTTAAATGTTCAAGTACAAGATGATTCAAAATGAAAATGTCTCCTTGGTATATATACTAGACTAGGAGGTATAATTACAACTAATGGCCTAAAGCCAACATAAATAAAATAACATTACTAATATAATATGCCCCAATTAAGGGGTAATGAGCCAATATTAGGGCTTAACATGCTGGTGGTAAGAGCAGAAGTTATCATTGTTGAAATTGTCTAGGTTGAAGTCCATATGAGGGGGCTCGGGTGGTTTTGCTGGACTATTCTATCACTTAAAGAATAGGTGAAAGTTTCTAGGCTTCAATGATCCTTCACCCACATTCTTCTTGAGATATACAACTTCGTTAAATAATTTCTTCACTAATTTCACCACATTATTGAATCCCTCGACTCTTTTTCGGGTGGTTTAGTTAATAGAAAAGTTTTATTTCTAGTCATTTTGGTTTCCTTGAGATGTGAGTGATGTTCATAGGATTAAAACTCTCTTTCTACGATTTCATCTTCATCAAAGTTAAGTGCCAAAGTATTATTTTTATCCTGTTTGACAAACATTCCTATGGAAGGATTTAATGTTGCCATATAATATTCAATCGATAAGGATTGAGAAGGAGCTACGTCGTGGGGGAATTTGATTAAGACATTGAGAAATATCTGGTTGAAAATTTTTACTTTCTCTTTCTTGTCCATCTTGATGGCTCCTAACTCTTTGTTGGGAGATGTAGTCATTTTCCTTTCCCCAAATTTTCTGACAAAGAACCTCTTGAAATCATCCCACTCAGTTATAGATCCAGGGGGCATGCTGAAATATCAAGTAGACACTCTACTTGACAAAGTATAAGGAAAAAAACTACAACCACGTCTTAATGTTGTAATTTTAGTAGATGAGTGGCTAAAATAAGTTATTTAAATGGTCTTCTGGGGACCCAGGTTTATCTGGATCAAATTTTGGAAGAACTTTGTCAGATTTTCTTGGTATTTCATGTAACATTCCATCTAAATTTAGAAAAACTTGATCCCTCCAATGTGGGATAAATTATCTATCATTTCTATTTTCCCCCATTATTTTCTCTTAAAAAAAATCTCGATGTTCACCTTCAAGATCATCCTCAAGTTCAACAAGGAAATGTCCATCTCAGCTCAAGGGTCTCGGTACTTCTTGTAAGAAGGTTTCAATAAGATCATCTATGAAGTTGAAGTAAATATCAATATGTGTCTTAGGTATTTCCACATGGGTTTCTTTACTCTAGGGAAGCTCAGAGGTTGTTGGAAACTTTCCAAGTAGCTTTGTGTAAGCACATGTAATTCTACTAGTTTCAGAGAAATCTTCTCGTGGTACTCGAAACCAAGTTTCAGTGTGTGCTTTCAGAATGTCGGAGAAACTTCCAAAATTAGGATTTGAGTCTTCGTAGTTAACTTCTTTTTCATATTCAACTCGAGGAAATAGAGAAGGAGTGGGGTTATTTCCCGAAGACTGATTTTGGTTGTGTAAATCACTTATGTAAGCCATAAAAGATAGCCCTCCTTCTATCACCAATTCTATTGATGGCTCTAAATTTTCCCAACAATGGAAAGGGGTACTCCCTAGTACACAGTCCCAACTAGACTATGCACCTCTTTTATTGGGAGTTCGATCTGAAATTTGGCCCAACTGGCATTGTTAATTTTTTGGGGTTTTTTTGGCCTGTAACGGTCTATTTTATCGATGAGGATGGATGATGAGTGAATATGCAATGTGAATATATATATGAAGAACATATATTGAAAACAAACTAATCTATTTATAGTCTACTCTAATCTATCATAGCTAGGAGCATGCTAAAGTAACCAACAAGCTGTAAATGAAACCAAATTCTGCATAAAATTCCACACATATAGTTGAAATAGAAGAGCAGAACTAGAAACAAGTGCATGCAAATATATATAATTGTTGATATTTTGATGTAACTATGGAAGATATTCTTTTGTATGTGTATTGTTCAAACCTCGAGAAGTTTATTGTAATCTTATTGTATAAATTAACTCAAAAGAAATTATTATTTTATTGTTATCCTTATTGTAAAAGTCAAAATAGCCCCTCTTAGGGTTGCATATTTTCAGGAGTCGATTATGTGTATAAATAGAGGTCGATTTCCTCTCATTTGTACACACACACAACTCACCTTATCTTATGTATTTGGAGCATAGAAAGGAATGTCTAACGCAGGAGGTCTTGGTTTCTTGATCTTTGGTATCTTGGTCTTGGTATACTTGTGGAGATCAGATATAACATGACATTGTATTGGTTGACAGAATCTATACTGAAGAATTGGTTGTTGGTTTTTCTCCCCGATGAGGTTTTCCCAGGATATATCTTGTGTTCTATGATTTTTTATCTTTCAGTGATCCTATTACATGCAATTGTTAATGAATGTTAAAGAAGATAATTGTAACTTCTAAAATTATAACATGGTATTAGAGAAGGCATGAATAGAACACAATTCATAGATCTAGAAGAAAAAAGGAGCCATTTTTCTTGATAGGAGTGGTTTTCGAGCAAGACAAGACCACCAACAAGTGCGCCCTAGTGGAGTGCATATTTTCCCTGGATTAGACCTTCAGAATCAAGAATTTGTGATTTGGGGGTAGGATGACTACTGGAACCAAGATTGATGAGAAGCTAGAGGGAATTGACAACTTAAGAGCCTGGAGGTATAGAGTATCCCTCATCCTATAATAACATGATCTATATAAGTTCACTAAAGAAGAGGTTTAATAACCAGAGGGAGATGAGGATAAAACAAAGACAAGAAGGATATGGTCAAAACAAAGAGGATTATTGCAAACTCCATTAAGGATGATCTTATTCATCACATATCTTCATTATCCACTCCAAAAGAAATGATTGATTCCTTAACCTGACTATTTGAAAGAAACAACATCAAACAAAGAATGACCTTGAGAAATTAGTTAAAGAACGTGAGGACGCAGAATTCAGAAACCATCCACTCTTACTTCTCAAGAGTGAATCGGATCAAGAAGCGGATAGAAGACATTGGTGATACAATGAATGGATAAGAAATGGTGATGACCACCTTGAATGGATTCTCAAGTTCATGGGCTACATTTATTCAAGGGATATGATCAAGAAGGAAGCCACCCAAGTTCAGTAAGTTATGGAAATATTGCAACCAAGAAGAAGAAAGGATGACAATAAGAGAATAGAATATGATAGATGACGATCGAGACCTAACCTCCCACACTAGGAAAGGAAAGAGTAAGAAAGAAGACCCCTCACCCAAGAAGTTTTAGAAGGGCCAAAGAAATAACACAAATACAAGATGTTTCTATTGTCATAAAATGGGACACATTGCTAGGAATTGTTCCCTCATTTAGATAGCAAGGGAAAATAAAGGTAGTAAAAGTCATCACGTTCATATATTTGAAGATGATGAGCCATCCAAGAAGGTTGCAAAGGAGTATGAATCAAGTGATGAGTATTATTTTCTTATCTCAGCCCTTACAAGAACTATCACTCATGGAAGTGACATTTGGCTAGTGGAAAGTAGTGCTTCCAAGCACATGACAGGTTATAAAGACTCCTTGTCTAACCTTACTCATAAGGATTCACCGCACAAGGTGAAATTGGGAGATGACTATCAATATCTGATCAAAGGACTAGGATAATCCTCCTACAAGTTAGACTTAGGAAATCTAATGAAGAGGAATGATGTTCTCTATGTTCCTGGATTGAAGAATAACCTTCTCTTGATTTCATCATTGGATGAGAAGGGTTACATATTTTCATTTGTTGATGGAAATGTTCTTATGTGGCCTAGAGGGAATAATTTTGATGATGTTGTGGTGATTGGAGTTGAAGAGGAAGGACTCTACAAATTGAAAGGGTGCTCAGATTCATCATTAATTCATGACACTATGAATCCTAGTGAATTATGGCATAGGATATTTTCTCACCTACATTAAAAGGCCCTACCGAGTGTGAGAATATGGTGACGGGACTACCAGAGATCCAGGAAAAACCAGACGGTGTGTGCAAAGGTTGCGCACAAGGAAAGAACGTGAAGAAATCCTTTCCCTTCGGCGATAGCAGAGCCAAAATATTATTGGACATCGTGCACCCAGATGTGTGTGGGTCGATGTCAACAACTTCACTAAGAAGAGAGGAAGATAAATACCTTGCGATCCGATAATGGAGGAGAATTCACTTCATAGGAATTCAAATAATATTACAAGGAAGTTGGGACTAAGAGGGATCTTTCTACTCCCTACAATCCTCAGTAGAATGGAGTAGCAAAAAGGAAGAATTGGACAATCATGGAAGCAGTGAAGGCCATGATCCATGATCAAGATCTACCTATGCATCTATGGGTAGAAGAAACAAATATTGTAGTGTACGTGAAGAAAAAAATTCCCCACAAATTACTTGATAACAATGCACCAGAGTAGATGTTTTCAAGAGAGAAGCTGGAATTCAACCATCTAAGGATATTTGGTTGCCCATATTTGTGCATGTCCCCAAGGAAAACAGGAAAAATTGGATCCATCTGGAAAGAATGGAATATTTGTTGGTTACAGTGACACATCGAAGGAGTACAAGATATATATTCCCAATCACTGGAAAGTTGAGATTATATGAGATGTCACCTTTGATGAGAGTGCAACTTTCAACAAATCAAAACATGACTTTGAAAAATAGGTTCATTAGGAGGAGAATGAAGTCACTAGAGTTCCAGAGGTAGAAGCATTTTAACCAGAGGAAGTCGTTCATGAGGATAATGACATGGAGAACCTTAGAGGCTAGCAGAGATTCCTTATCATAAGGGAAGACCATCTTGGGCACAGGAGCTCATCAAAGATGAAGAAAGATATGGTGCCTCGGAAAACTAACTTAGGGAAAGTAATAAGTTGAAACCGTATTCCAACTATGTGGCATGTTTTTGTGATATCATGGGTGCAAAACTGTCCAGTTATGAAGAGGCTGCAGAAAAGAGAGTATGGAAGGATGTCATGGGGGAGGAATATCAATCCATAGTAAAGAATGATTTGTGGGATGTTTTCCCCAGATTGAAGGAGAAATCAGTAGTAAGATCAAAATGGAACTACAAGACGAAACATGTAGTTGATGGCAGTATTGAAAAGTATAAGGANATTCTCTCAAAAGGAGGGCCTTGACTATGAGGAGACATTTTCTCTCATGGTGAGATATACCTCAAACCAGACTATACTTTCGTTGGCTGCAGTAATGAAATGGAAGGTTCATTAGATGGATGTGAATACAACCTTAATGAATGGTGAAATAAAAGAGGAAGTATATGTGGAGCATCCACAAGGGTTCAAGGTACATGACATGGAGACGCATGTGGGCATATTGAAGAAGGATTTATATGGATTAAAGAAGGCACACAGAGCATGGTATGTAAATATCGACAATTTTTTGATGAGATTAGGATTTACAAAGACCAGTGCAAATCCTAACCTTTACTTTAAGGTTGTGGATGATGGTCTGGTAATACTACTGATGTATGTGGATGAACTGTTTCTAAAAGGTTTGGAAAATATCATCTCAGAGTGTAAGAGAAAATTGGTTGTAAGAGAAAACTGGATGGATTACCTTTTTGGGTCTCGAGGTATGGCAGAGATAGGATGAGATCTTTCTAAATCAAGGGAAGTATGTAGTGGAAATCCTGAAGAGGTTCGAGATGTTGGATTGCAAGGAAATGGTGGCACCTATGGTATCGAATATGAATTTTTTGTAGGATACCACTTCAGAGATTGCGGATGTTACTTTATACAAGAATATGGTGGGTTTGTTGATGTACTTGATGAAAACGAGACCAGATATATGTTTTGTTGTGAACACCCTAAGTCAATATATGGAGCAGCCCAAGCAAGTTCATTTGGTCGCAACAAAACATGTTATGAGGTACCTTAATGGTACATTGGATTATGGTCTCAGGTATGTGATATACCATGATTTCGGGCTATATGGATATTCATATTCATATTGGGCCAGAAGTATTCTTGATCAGAAGATTACTTCAGCATATTGCTTTAGTCTAGGATCCAATATGGTTTCATGGAGTAGCATGAAGTAGTCATGTGTAGCACTCAGTACAACTGAGGATGAATATGTGGCAGCATGTGTAGCATGTAGAGAAGCAGTGTGGCTTCAGAAGATGTTGTCTAGGTTATTTGGTCTCAAACGAGAGGCAACCTGCATTTGGTGTGACAACAAGAGTTTCATGAAGTTGTGAGAGAATCTAGTGTTCCATGGGTGGACCATGATAGGTTGAAGCATATCAAGATCAAATATCACTATATCAGGAATATGGTATAGAGTGGAGCAGTGAGGCTCCAATACGTGACCACCAAGGAGTAATTTATGGACGTGTTGACCAAGCCACTATCAAGGATGAAGTTTGATCACTTCAAGGACAAGCTTGGTGTGGTCCCTCTTCAGAGGGAGTGACAAGGTACATATGCATTGTGGGGTAGTGGATGTCCTGGGGACATGTTGTAGCTATTTGAGAGCTACTCACATGACTTAGATGCATTGTTTGTGAAGTCAGAGGGGTGCACATGATGAGGTACAGATGCATTGCGGGGTAGTGTATGTCATGGTGACATATTGAATCTATTTGGGAGCTATCCACAGGCCTTGGATGCATTGGTTGTGAAGTCATGTTTTACTATGAATATCCAATGATGTATAGATTCATATGTTCAACAGTGAATGGTCATGAGCTTATGTGTAAATAAAGAATACCTTCCCAGTTAAGAGGGAGTGTTGATATTTTGATGTAACTACAAAATATATTCTTTTGTATTTGTATTAGTCAAACCTCGAGAAGGTTATTGTAATATTATTGTATAAATCGACTCAAAATAAATTATTATTTTATTTTAATCCTTATTGGAAAAGTCAAAACAACCCATCTTAGGGTTGCGTCTTTTCGAGAGTCAATTATGTGTATAAATAGAGGTCGAGTTCCTCTCATTTGTACACACACACAACTATCCTTCTCTTGTGTATTTGGAGCATAGCAAGGAAGGTATAGCATAGGAGGTCTTGGTTTAATGGTATTTGGTATATTGGTATTGGTCTATTTGTGGAGAGCTATAACGTGACATTGTACTAGTTTAAGGAATCTATACTAAAGAATCGGTTGCTAGGTTTTCTCCCCCACGAGGGTTTCCCAGGATATATCTTGTGTTCTGTGATTGTTTATATTTCAATGATCCTATTACATGAAATTGTTAATGAATGTTAAAGAACAAAGCTGTAACTTCTAAAATTATAATAATAACCAGAAAAAACCAAATTATATCAATGCATGCATTAACAACTAGAAAATTTCAATACTTAAATATATTCGAAGAAACACATAAAACCGAAGAACAACATAGAGTGCATAAGAGTTAGTTTATAATGAAAAAAGCATTCTTACAGTCCATGTGAACACATTTCATCTTCACTTGAAATAATTCACAACATAGATATATCCACACACAAGTATTCCTTCTTCAGAAAACTAGCCCTAAGGGATTCTCAATATTCATTAACAAGGTATGTTTTCTCGAAATAGTTCTTGGGTCTATATATTGCTTGAAAATCCAAAATTCCTTTACACATGGGCCTCTACTCTTACTTATACAATTCTCAGTAACCGCTAAGTGACTCTTTTCCTTGCTCCTGAAGAGTTTGTTACAAAAAATGGTTCAGATTCCTATTTCTTAGTGACAAGTGCACAATAAGGAAAAAATTGAGATCGGTTGGGAAAAAGATAAAATAAGAAACATGTGTTAACATGATATAGCTAGTATTTTGTCTTTATTCAAGGATTTTTCTCTCTGATGTATGTTATCCATATTTCTAGTTGATCATATAAGGATGTGATCCTTATTTAAGTTAATTTTTCCAGAGCTGCATTGTTCATGGCCACCCTGTCTTCAAGGGTACCCATGTATTTTAATAGTGTCACCATGAATGATTGTATCACGGTGTGCAATTTTACAGGTTGTGGTATGTGTTTCTCTAAGAGGTTCTTTGCAGATTGTAGTGGATGTTTCTACTACTAATTTTCTTCGATTCATGTTGTCATGCACCTTGTCTACTAGCTCTTTAGTCACTATATTTTCCCAAGCTCGTCTATCCCAGGTAGTCGACTACTCTTGATCAATTTTTTCCCAGCTTTGTGTAGCTTTGAGCATATCACCATTGATTTGGTAACCTCCTTATATTCCCTTTTACACACCTGCTGGAAATGGTCCAGTGCACATAATTTTGTCTTTGTTTCTAATGTTGAAGGTTGGTAGATTTCATTCGATGCATTAGGAGTTTTAGTGATCCATCTATAAATGTCAGCGATGCCTTCACATATTTTTTCATACTGTGTCAATTTTACCTATATTTGATTTTTCTACTCTATGATGGTAGTATTTTCTTGCTAGAAGAGGTGCATATGAGCATACATGTCTATGATATCCTCTTCTAGTTCTTTCTCGACCTTCTTAGCAATGGATTTGAACATTTGTAGGTTGTTTTCATCAATTCTTACTTACTGGATTCTTTTCCTCCAGCTCTCTGATCCTTACTTATTTCTCTACATTCTTCTAGCATAGTCTTCTAATGTTGTCCTAATTAACATTCATGAATGTAGTGTCAGTTGTAGCAGTCGCTATTGGATTATCTATTGCATCTCCAATTACGAGGACATGTGTAACAATTGAGATAGGCATTCCTTCCATTGCTGACACTTTCTTCAGTTGTTCTTGTATGATTATTCCTATCTTTCTATCATAAGTGAAGCTCCTCAAGTCAAGTACTTCACTTGGTTGGACCATTTCCCAGATTGCTAGTCTTAAACCACTTCCTGATATATCTATGCCCATGCCTGTAGTTGAAATTTATAGGATATTTGTCTCCATTGGGTGGGTGTCACCCCCTCTGTCCTATGCATCCTTTTTTTGTCTTTCTTCTTCAACTACTTTGTCAGCTGCTTTTTCCCCTTTTTCTACTACTTCCCTCTTTGTTTCTTCTCTAGTTTCTCCTTCTTTTCATTTGATCTCTCGTTCTACTGCATCTTTTCCTTCTACCTCGGCTTTGGCTTTGGCCCTATTTGGCTCGATATTTTGCTTCTTCTTTACTGCATCATTCATATTTTTGTGGACTTTCTCTTTATTCCTTCTCTTCTTTTCAACTATTGTTTCTTCTTCCTCCTCTATTGACCTTGCGTGAATTGAGGTGGAAGTGTGGGGTGATTTCCCAAATTCCTCTTCCTCTTCTTTCTATATGGTTTCTTCTCTAGCCTTTTGTTCATTTTCAATTCTCCCCTTTGGTTGGCCATGCCTATTGAATATGACTTCATCATAGATCCAAGAATTTTGATGCACTTCTTCCTCTTCCCAGATATCTGTTGTATATTCCTAGGGTAGACCAATCTTGTTGAAGTGGTCCTTCATGGTATTCTTGGGATCATGTCTTTTGAATCATTATTTTCCAAAGTGATAAGATAACAAGGTGTTTACTTCTCCTTGAGCTTGCTTATTATTTTCGAAGAAGTATATCCCAAGGTATAGTGGCAGCAGTGTCCATTTTACTTTTTCAGTTGATATAAGATGCCCCCAACACCATGTATGATGTTATGGTATGCAACCTCTTGGAGAACAAGCTTATCATGCAAAAAATGAGGAAGAAAATGAGGAAACTTCATTGTGACATATACTCTTGTGTATTTGTTGTGTTCCATGAGATACTAGTCTCCAATTCTCCTTATAACTACTATAGCCTTGTCAATCATGCAAGGAGGAGTAGTGAAGAATATGAATTCATATAAGGGGGGCAAAAAATGCTCACATATCATTTGGTATTATGTGTGGTAATTGTGCTCCCAAAGCACATTGTAGTACACATGGATGGTCAGGTCAGATGGTTTCCATTTCAACCCCATCTTAGGGTATTGATGAGCTATGCACATAATTTCCAAGAGGTATGAGGACATGTGAAAGCTTGGAAATGTTCCAAGTTGATCTCCTTTCACCACAAATATAGACATCGTCAGATTTTCAGATAGGATATCATCCCAATTGAATGGCATCCCTTCATTTGTGCAATAGTATATCATGGGCATATAGGATAGAGAGAACTGAGATGGATCTTTCTCCCCATATAGCCGACACAACATGACTACCAAGTACTGATAAGGCCTTCTTAGGGAACTTGTGGGGTATCTGTTGGATTATTGAGAGGGGGGATGAATAAATAATATAGATTTTTAATCCTTTTTAACCATAGTATATAAGTGTTGTTAACTTTATGATCAATTTAGAAATATCATTCAACAAGTGCAGAATAAATATACCATGAGAAATGAGCTATCATACATATACACAATACACCAGTATTTTTACATGGAAACCCAATGCAGGAGAAAACCATGGAATTTTTTTTCTTATATGTATTTAATAAGTACATTCATTGGAAGCACCAACTTCCTTTGTTCTCTAGCTGCAAGTAGAATGAGGATCCAACCCCCTATATTTTCAAGATACAACCTGAGGGAAGCTCCAAATCCCCAATTATCTAGCTCCAACTAGAAGGAGGATACAACCCCCTATGTTCTCTGGCTACAACTAGAAGGTGGATACAACCACCTATACTTTCCCCATCCAACCACCCTGAAATATAAGTGCCAAATAAATGATAAAACCATTGTCACATTCTCACTATGAAATATGCCACTGTAAACCTGTACCAACAACTTGTAGCCAACCTGTGCCAATCACCTGTAGTCAACCTATGCCAATAACCTGTAATCAACCTATACCAACATATACCAATAATACTCTCAAGATATTAGATTTGATAAAATAGATCTCATACCCAATATCACAAGAATATAACTCAAACCATGTGCATCTATGTCTCTCTAGTCATGTTTCATACATATGTAAACAATCATAATCATGTGTAATAAACCTTCACATCAACTAGACATCAAACCTTCACTGTTATGAAGCCCCAAACTGTACCAACAACTTCAACAACACATCTCAACCAATATCCCTCAACCATGCACCAAGAAATATAAGATATGCCTCAACACTAAACTGTTAAGCCCTAATATTGGCTCATTACCCCTTAATTGGGCCATATTATATGAGTAATGTTATTTTATTATTTGTCAGCCTTAGGCCATTAGTTGTAATTGTACCTCCTAGTCTCCTATATATACCAAGGAGACATTTTCATTTTGAATCATCTTGTACTTGAACATTTAAGTGGGGTAAAAGGAGGTTGCCCCCTTGAAGAGGCTTATTATCTGAAATTGTATCTTTTTCAAGGTGTTGAATACTTTTTCTGAGGTTTTTCTATGCTATATTGGTATTTGGTTCTTAACATATGGTATCAGAGCTCAAGGTCTTAGGGTTTCACTGCTACATCTGAGACACCTTGGAATTTTCGATATAACTTTTTTTCTAAAATGTTTCAAAATAAACGGCTTATAGGATATTTAGTAGATAGATCAAGGTACGTTGGGCTCAAAATTCAGCTCCTGAGGACTTATACTTTTTGAGATAAAACTCGTACAATATAGGGTTTTGGAATCATCCTGAATGAGTCATTGCGGAATGTTCGCTATAAAACATGTTCCGCAATGTTTCAGACCCTAAAATTTGTAGACTATTTACAAAAATTATTAAGGTATCTATGTAAAAATTTCAGCTTCCGGGTCATCTTAAATTTGTAGATACACCCTGTGTAAGATAGGGTATCTGACTAGTCCTATTGACTAGTCTTAAGAAGGTGTTCCAGGTAAAACAATCATAAATTCTTCCTAGAGTATCCAAATTGAGTGGGACTGGTTTCATTGGATCGTGGACAGTCTATAGTATTTCTGGTGCAAGTTTCATAATTTTATATCAATTATTTTGTGTGAGGCACGCTATAAAAGTGAGATCTCCTAGGAAGTTACCATAAACTCCACTTGGCACATCCAATTTTGATCAGACCTGTGGAATTGCAGAGAAGAAATATCAGAGAACTACATAAAATAAAGTTTCATACCCAGAAGGGATGAAACTTGGGAGATACAACAGAAGAAATATTGTCTAGCAGAACCACCTCAAAATCAAGGTTC
>SNQJ01S0029202.1:50060-68221 GCA_010110895.2 Picea sitchensis
CATGCTTAAAGAAGGTTATAGGTGACAAGATCCCAGTTCAAACTATATGGCTAGAACTTGATGAGGAAGGAAAAATCATATTGGAACCTGAAGCCATCACTGACACAAGAATTTGCCAGTTGAGGAATAGATCCATTTTAGATTATTTCATTAAATGGAGGAAACTATCGGCTAAAGATTCCACTTAGGAAGATGAGTCTTTTATACAGAAGCATCCAGAGTTACTCAAGCGTTGTAGACAAAAATTGTCTCAAGGGGAGGGGCATGTTAAGCCCTAATATTGTCTCATTACTCCTTAATTGGGGCATATTATATTAGTAATGTTATTTTATTTATGCCGGCTTTAGGCCATTAGTTGTAATTATACCTCCTAGTCTCCTATATATACCAATGAGACATTTTCATTTTGAATCATCTTGTAGTTGAACATTTAAGTGGGGTAAAAAGGAGGTTGCCCCCTCAAAGAGGCTTATTATCTGAAATTGTATATTTTTCAAGGCATTGAGTACTTTTTCTGAGGTTTTTCTATGCTATATTGGTATTTGGTTCTTAACATAAACCCAAGAATATGTACCAATGATAAATACCAGACATACCAACATTGTATTTCTGTAGATATGTCTCATATAGTATGTTCCATACAACCAACATCCTCTCTAGGGAAAATCCCCAATCTCCCATAACCATATCTCATGTAGAGAACAATATCCAACTACACATAAGAATATGACATACCTTTTGAACTTGTAGATAGATTTGTTGTACCTGATCACTATTGAACTTCCTGTAGACTCTTCTAATCTTATGCAACCTAAAACACACCTCAACCTTCACTTATGGTAGTGCCTCGTGTGACATAAGTGAGATTTCCAACGGGCCTCACATGACAAGCTCTACTCATCCCGCGAGGGTGCCTTATGGGACGTCTAGTGGGTGACCCATGGGGATTACCATAACTAGGGTTTTAGCGAAATTTTCGTACTCCACTATGACCATAAAAATTTGTTGTCACTCTGCCTTCACTTCCTCATACTTGCGCAACTTTAGATGTATCAATGAGTACCTGCAATAAACCTTTCACAATAATAGATATTCAATGTGATCGATAGGTGCTAATAACAGACCCTTTCTCTTTTATTTATACTCTCCAAGTAGATTCCTCTAGGGGTTATCTTCTAACTATTTTACCCAACTTCCTTCTTTTAGGGATAACTCACTTTTAACTACTTTTACCACTTGCAACCAATTTATCCACAAATAGTAAACTCACCACTTCTAGTTTCAACTAATTTACTTTTAATTATTTTCTTATTGCAACAAATTAACTCATGATTAACTCCTAGTTACAACCACTTTGATTAGTAAACTTCTTCTAGGAGCTTCTAGAATACTTTGACTTCTTTGACCTTCTAGGGGCTTCTAGATAACTCATGAGGGTTCTCCAATTTCACGAAGTCATATCTCCTCAACCATGAGGAACTACATGACATACCACATATCACCAGAAATGACATGACATGTACTATCCATAGAGAATAGTATCACCTGCAAATCCATTGATCTTCATTACATTATTCCTCAACAAAACTTGGGTCCCTTAACCACACTGCTAGGGCTACCAAAATTTGCTACTAGAATTGCTTCAAGGGTTGAAATTATTGACAACCAACCCAATTAATCAACATTATCCTCCTTTTTTTCTATATTTGAACTATCTATCTTCTCTGTACCATTTGGGAAATAGATCCTTGGGAGTGTATTCAAACTCACAAAGGATCTTTCTATCCATATTCTTACTTCCCTTCTGGATGTGATAGCACTTCGCCAAATATTTGGGCCTAAAGGAGGCTATGGGATCATTTCTCGCATTTCATAAGTATCTATCCTCCACATCTATATTCTTCAGGATCCAAGTGATGGAATCTACACATGGGTATACCGTCGGGTGTGCTACTACTCTGAAAATGCCAAAATTCCTAATTTTTTTGAACACTTTAAGTTCATCTGCTTCTTCAACTTCAGTAGAGAAATTAAAATTCTTGAACATGTGGTATATTTCTCCCCACTTCAACATTTCCCCATCATTTTCTAGGAGTCCTGATGTCTCATCGTACATGTCTCTAACTACTTTCGGCTCTCCTTTTGTTTGTTGGCCACTGCCAGAGGCCTCAGTCCCAAGATCCTTATTTGTTGTCTTCTTTTGAGGGGACATATTTGTTTATTTTTCATATGATAATGAATATGTAAGATTTATTATTATAATGATGAGTGTTCCATATATAGAGAGAACATATGGTGACCATCCATGAAAGGATGTGTTCCTTGGATAATAAATAACTAGTTATTTATTATATATATTTATACTTTGTATTATAAATACCATGTCATATATTATATGATATTATATATATATATTGAATAATGTCTTCTCGATGTTGTCCAAACATCAACACTCCCTTTCAATGAGGAATAGGTTCTTTATCATGCCAAATGATTGTCTCTGAAGTATACAAACTTCACCCTATACTTGTGACATGTGTCTGACAGTCTTGGGAGATGTCTCTTTCCCACTTGAACTGAGGGGAAACTCCTTCTTTGGCTCTCCCTCCGAGCCAATTGACTCTCTCTGATATCAAAATTACTCTAGGTTTTCATGTTATAACATCTAGCATCTTGACTATTTATCATTCCTTGTCAAATCACCATGACTAGGACAAAGACCACACCACGGTCATTCACCATAGGTACACCCATGCCAGTGAATGTCAACCCGATGCTAAATGACACATGGAAATCACCTCAAGTCCATAGTATTCCTTGTCATGATCAAGGAAGGACTATGCCTGGGCCCATTTACCATAAGCACACCTTTATGATAAATGTATCCTATCTCCCTTGGTATGCAACCCAATCTAGGAGAATGTCCTCTCGATGCTTAATCGAGGCATTGTAGCAAAATGTTTGTCACACATGGCACTCCCATGTGGACTTCTAGAGGCTAATCCCTCTAGAAACACTAGGGTCAACTCCCCATAATGTGTGACATCAAGGTCAACTCCCTTGATGTGTCCTCATGTGCTCTCCACAAGGGACGTTGGGATATAATCCCAAACCCACTTATCCCTCTTGGATAAGTGTCCTCGCAAATCAAATCAACTCAGTCATTGAGGAGTACGATCTGGACTTATAGAGGATACTCCCCCTAGAAACATTAGGGTCAACTCCCCATAGTGTGTGACGTCAAGGTCAACTCCCTTGACGTGTCCTCATGTGCTCTCCATAAGGGATGTGTCCTCATGTGATCTCCACAAGGGATGTGTTCTCATGTGCTCTCCACAAGGGATGTTGGGATATAATCCCAAACTCACATATCCCTCTCCTATAAGTGTCCTCACAGATCAACTCAACTCATTCACATAGGAGTACAATATGGAGAATGTCTTAGGAAGCTGCAAGCATTAACACTCCCTCTCAACGTGGGAGGAATTCTTTGCCATGCAAGGTTTGTCACAGAAGTAATCAGACTTCATCATGGTAAGGGGTTTGGTAAGAAAATTAGTAACCTTCTCATCTATAGGAAGGTACTACACTAGTATGTCCTTCCTCTGCACCATGTCTGAGATTTAATGGTACTTGATCTCAATGTGTTTCAATTTGTCATGAAACATTGGATTCTCTGGCAGCTTCACACAACTCTAGTTATCACAATGAATAACGGTGGAATCCAGCACATGTCCAAACTAATATACAAGGATCTTTTGAAGCCAGACTTCTTCGCAGACTACCACACTCAATGCAATGTACTCTACTTTTTTTATTATTAAAGCCACATAAGTTTGTTTCCTGGTACACTAGGAAACCATGGCAGATCCCAAAGTGAAGCAACAGTCGGAGGTGCTCTTCCTGTCCATTTCTCTCCCTACTCAATTAGATTCAGTATCTCCCTTCAATCTCATGTCAATATTGGAAGTATTCCTGAGACCATGCCCAATTGTGCCTCATAGGTATCTCAACACATGCTTCACAACAATCCAGTGTGTATGTCTCGACTGGCTCATAAACTAGCTAAGTGCACTCACTACATAGAAAATATCTGGTCTGGTGTTAACCAGATACATGAATGATCCAATCAGCTATCTATACAGGGTCGGATTAATCTTGTCGGAATCAAAATATGACACACTTAGTTTCTTCATATTTTTCACCACTGGTGTAGCCATGGGCTTACAGTTCAACATCCAAAACCTCTTCAATATCTCAACTGTTTACTTCCCCTGACTCAGGAAGATCTCATCAGTTCTCCACCACACCTCTAGTCCAAAGAAGTAGTGCATCATACCAAGCTCCTTCATCTCAAAATCAGAGGCCAACACATACTTGCATTCAACAATAAGGCTCTTTGTATTGGTGAGGAATAAATCATCAACATAGAGGACCAAAATCAGGGACTCACCATTAAAAATATTGTAGTACAAGTTGGGATCAACAACACTTTTTTTGAATCCAAAACTCATCAGGTTTCCATCAATCCTCACATACCAAGCTCAATTTTCCTTCTTGAGTCCATACAGAGCCTTCTTCAACCTGCACACATGAGACTCCTTCTCATGTATCATGAAGCCATCTAGCTACTTGATGTATACTTCTTCCTCAATCTCTCCACTGGGAGAGGTTTTCTTCACATACATCTAATGTAGTCTTAAACCTATGGATCATGCAAGGGAAATAATCATCTGGATAGAAGTGTATCGAGAAACAAGAGTAAATGTATCCTCATAATATATTCCCTCCACCTGAGAGAATACTCTAGCCACAAATCTCACTTTATGCTTCTCGATGCTTCTGTTAGCTATGTGTTTGATCTTATAGATCCAATTGGAAGTCACTACAAACTTCCCCTTAGGTCTCGAAACAATATCTCACACATCATTCTTCATGATGGACTGATACTCCTCCATCATGGAATCTCTCCATACTGGCTGACTATATGCCTCCTCATAACAAGAAGGCTCAGAATCAATGATGTGGCTCATAGTTATAGCATAGCATGAATATCTCTGAGGTCTCTTTCTCTCTCGGAAGATACCATGAGGAGATACATGTCCTTCTGCATTCTGTAGAGTCTAATGATCCCATGCAGATCTCTTTTGACCTACTACAATATCTCTGGGAAAATCAAATGGAGATATAGGATCAACAGGATCAATTGGATCAATAGGCTCAATTGTCTCCCTTTGAACTGTTGGAGGGTGAGGGCGAGAAGGCACCATCTCTTCCTATCTCTCACTATCAATCTCCATGTGACATCCTCTAGATATCCTGAAGGAGACCTCCTCCTCACATGTAACATCTCTGCTCACCTCAATTTTCCTCTAACCAGGGAAGTAGATCTGGTATGCCTTCAAAGAATCATTGTACCCCACAAATGTACCCTTTCTTCTTGAAGGGTCTATCTTGGTCCTTTTCTCCTTGAGTACATGAATGTATACTCGACACCAAAATATCCTGAAGTGTCCAACCTCAGGCTTCACTCATGAACTGTGTCCATTCTAGAAATCTATTGGTTATGTCATGGAACACATGTCTAAGACATATCAAGGTTCCCTCATGGAAGTAATTGTTAGAAATATTGAGGTTCCCTCATGAAACCAATGTCTAACACATATTGCAGTTCCCTCATGGAAGAAATGTCTCACAAGACATATTGAGTTTTCCTCGTGAAACCAATGTCTTGGTTCCTTCATTTGACCATCTAAGGCATTTCATGATGAAGTTCGCATTCCCTCCTACTAGTCCATATAGGATCCTCCAGGGAGAATGTCTCATGATGTAATCATATCATCATTTCCTCTTAACGAGGGAGTACATTCACATTAACAGAGTGGTTCACCAACTAGCCAGCTGGCCAATGGTAAACATCTGTCAGATTCCCTAAATGCCAGTAATCTTCTCATCTGTGTGCTGAAGCCTAGCTGCTTCATCTGCACCATGTCTCGGATGAAATCTTGTGATAATCCTTTGAAGTCTCACTGCTTCCATGAATCGTGTCACTGGATCTGATATATGTTTCCTCTGCAGTACTGAGTGCTATATAAGTATGCTTTCATGAATCCTGACTGATGTCAAGATGAGGCAACTCCCTCTGGTGCCATTTATGTCAACTACACTCTCTTCTTGTTCATAACTATATATCTCTACATCCTCTCTAAGAAACCTACCATAATAACTCACTACAAATGGTTTCTCACCCTCGAACACAATATAATGGTCTAAGTCAAACAATCCTCATAGGTCCATGATTGTCCACTAACTTTAGTATTTAGTAACATGTTTCCATTTGCATTATGAGAACCCAACCACTCATAAAAATTGCACAATAATCACACAACATAACTTAGGTATCTTCCATTCTGACACACTATTTATATTAGCGACTACACTTTCCCAAGTATCACACTGTCTATTCTCACATTTTTGGATACAGACAAACCATCACCAACACTACTTGTATAAATAAGAAACACGACGTAGATTGTTTCCAAGGAAGCTAGGCATCGGTGTGGCATATTGGACCTGTTCTGGATCGTTTGTCACCTAGCTATCCTGATGACTAAGAAACAAGTAAATTTTGGTGTCCAAATACTCAATTTAGAAGTTCATGTCAACCATTTCTCTACAGATGTCGAAGATAAATTGTCATTTCTCCTTAGTTAGAATACCCCCTCATGGTTCAAAGACTCGGTAATGTTCTACATGGTCAACACGTTATGGTGGAGACAAAGGTTATTCCCTCTCTAGAAGGGAAAACCCTCTTGGACCTTCAAAATCAATAAAAATTTTCATCGTTGGTAGTGAGGGAAAAACTACAGACCCATCCCATTCAATACGACATCCCCACTCCATGATCTCCTCTTCATTCGGAGAATTTCCCACTGGAAACTTGAGAGGATGCCAAGCCTCATTATCCTTTGGTTCCCTATTGATATCATGATTCTCTTTCACATGTTGATGAACAGGTCCTCTGTGTTGAGTGTTGTGAACGTGACAGGATCTCCCTCTTTCCCTGACTCATGACATCATACCCAAGAGAAATAGAACCATGCGAGGAGTGAAATTCAAGTGGTGATCAACCAGCCACCAACTTCTCTCAACCAAGATGAACCTCCATATCCCATAGCACTCATAAATTGATTCATATCCCCCATCTAAACTCTCACATCCATATTTCCTGCCCATAAATATGAAATGGTAACCATGATTGTTGCAGTGGTCTCCATACTCCTCCTTCGTAGGTCCACAAAGGCACTATGAAGCAATGACATATGGAATACAAAAACAGGAATGACCCTTCGCCACATGTCTATTACAACCATGTAGTAGAAAATTTACACTACCTACAATAATCCAGTATCATTTTCCTGGTCCCTCCCATGAAAGAGTCAAGCCCAATCTCGCTCTGATACCATGTTGATTTTTCACATGAGAATGAATATGTAAGATTGATTATTCAAATGATGAGTTTTCCATATATATAGAGAACATATGGTGACCATCCATGAAAGGATGTGTCCCTTGGATAATAAATAACTACTTATTTATTATATATATTTATACTTTGTATTATAAATATCATTTCATATATATATATGGAAGAATTTCTTCCCAATGTTGTCCGAACATCAACAATATTTGGACTTGCAAAAAAAAAATGAGATCGGTGTGGAGATTAAAATCACACAAAACATGAATTTGAATGCATCTTGAGAAATTCTAATTACCAGAAGATTCATTTGAATAGATACTAGGTAGGGATTCACTTTTAGAGGATGACAAGATGATGGAAGACATGTTGAGTAGCTTGGTGAAATATTGAGAAAGAAAGGGTAAAATTGTGCTCATCAAGAAAAATAGGAGGTTCAGAAGTTAACTCGTCTGATGCAAATTGAAGGAGTTGATAACAAGTTGTCCAATGTGTATTGGACAAGTTAGTGTCAAATATTTTGATGCGATATCGGTAGAGTCAATGATATATTCTCTAATGCATAAACTGTGAATCGGTAGAGTTCAAGAATATTCCTCCAATCATATTGGAGGAGTTAGTACCAAGTGGTATGAAGTGAAGAGGTCCTATTGAAAATGTTGTTAGGAACTCCTCCAATCATATTGGAGGATTTAGCACGAACTCCTTCGACGTGATCTGAGGAGTTACCATGAAGTGGCCCGATGGAACTTAGGAAAATAGTGAAGGTTGCGGTCTGAATTTAGGAGATAGACAAAAGAGGATGGTTTTGTCATGTTCTCTTTACTTGGAAGGGTGACTTGGATTAGGGCCTTCACAGGCTTCAGGAAGCCATTATTGTCGATCGGTCTGGCTACTCGAATGATATTGGTGTTGGCTAGGTTTGAACATGTCGTGAAACACTAAATAGTGTGGATGCATGGGTGTAACAGTAGACGCATGGCGTAAATTACAGAGAGGGTAGAGGATAGATATGAAAACAAGAGGGTTGTGTAGAAAGAAACATAACAAAAAAAAACAAGAAAAAAGAAACCTAACCCTAGAAAAGGAAAATGGGATGGGGCTTACCTGTCAATGCACCGCCATGTGGAAGGTCGTATTAGGCCATGAATGTGAAATAGAAGACTCAACACGTTCTTCGTCTCGAGAGAGAAATTTTGGTTCTTGGTGAAATGGTGAGAAATATGGGCTAGACAATGAATATATAGGAATCATAATTAAATGTAGATGTTTTATTAACATTTATGATCGAAGGACTTGGGATTAAATCCTCCGATGTACATTGGATTACTTTTTGGGAAGTACTTCGATGCTCATCAGAGAACTTACCTCAAATTATTTCAAATGTATCGACAAACTTGGAGGAAACTCCTCCAATGGACATCGGAGGATTTGAAGTCAACTCCTCCATTTCCATCGGATTAGTTGAGAATAACTTGTGCAATAAGTGAGGTTTATCAAAGAGAGTGAGGGGAAATCCTCCCATGTACATCAAAGGAGTTAAAGGGAACTCCTATGATGTACATCGAAGGAGTTAGAGATAAATCCTCCCATGTACATCAAAGGTTTTAAAGGGAAATCCTCTAATGTACATTGGAGGAGTTAAAGAAAACTTTGTTGATTTCCCCAGACTTGCTTAAAAATTAATTTTTTCAAGTATTTCCTTTTTCCAGTGTTTACTTAAAGTAAGTAAGACTTTCCAAAAACAAATTATGTAAAGAAGGAGCCTAATGGAAGACTCTTTCAAAAACATGTAAAAAATAAGGGGCTCCATTTTCTCGAAGGGACATTGTGATTGAATTATGGAAAATGGAGGGTTGTGGTTCCTAGCACAACAGAACCCTTATATGTCATGAACCCCATGCCCATAAGTCTTACCCCACTCAACCACATACTCATGCATGTCTTAGATGGGTTTTCCTTTGGAAACACCTTTGACTTGGGGATTGACTGGCCCAATAGGATGCCTTGACACCCCTCCCACACCTAAATTTGAAAAATTGTAAAAGGTCTTTTTGCATTTGTTTAGCTTGAAAAGGGGGGTTTGATGCACATGTTTGGGTGGTTCTATTATTATATGTGGCTTACTTGGCATGATTCTTATGGCTTATGGACCCTTGGAGGGACTACATGTTTGTCTTTATAGTACCTTTCCTAGTGGAAAGGTATTCATGAGGATATGACTTGTTCAGACCTTAATGGGGGATTTGGAGCCCAAGGATGGATGCAGAGACCCAACGTCTTGGGAAATCTTGTGATCATCACTTACATGGTGAATAAGGAGGTTGTTTCCTTTCGAGGAAATCTAGCATGGCTAGAAGACCAACTCCCACCTTCTCCCACTTGGACGTTGACCTTTGGAGGCTTGGATTTCACCCTTATAGCCCATTACATCACTAGGGATTGATGGAGATGGAGTTTGATGAGGGAGCATTGTGATGTGACATTTGGCACATGTTGAGATGATGGGTGGAATTTAGAGGCCTAGCACCATGCTTCTCTGTCCCAACGTTTCACTCTCCAAACCTGCATGTCACCTTTTAGGAGCCTAATCTCACCCTCAAAGGAATGACATCACCCTTTTTAGGGTTATTCTATGTAAAATTTGGATTTTGTAATTATAAAGGAAATTTTTTAAGGTCGACATTTATTTAATTATAGACAAATTGTTATTTTTAGGTCTTGTATAAACAAAGACCTAGACATTTCATTTTTCATGATAACGCTCTCACAAGAGAAGATACAAGTCTGAAATTTTCACTCGAGTGGCTCTTTGGCTGAATTTTACTAATGTGCAGCTCTTGGATTACTTGCTTTGGATGCTTCTTGATGATTTTTGGTGGAAATTTATGCAACTAGGTGTTTTATGCTTGATTATTCTTGGTGAAGTAAGTAAAATTTGCAATTTATTTTTATGCTTTGAGTGATTATGGTAAATTTTACTTGTTCATGTTGAATATTATGAAATTTCTTGCTAGAAACCTTAGGAGAGGAACATAAGGTGCTTCTTCCTCTCTCTAGTTCTTTCCACTTATTAAATTGTCAAGAGAATATTACCTAGATTATTCTCCTAAATCGCTAAAGTTCTATAACTTTAGGACTCTTATTCTAGAGGCTTGTTTCAAAATATTTTCCAAGTGTCCAAGGAGAAGAGGAATTCGCTAGATCCCAAAAGAACTTGAACTCTTGCCAAAATCCCATCTTTGGGATTCAAAGCTTGGGTACTTGAAGTGCCAACACCTCAAGACTTTATTGCTCCATCCTTAGATCATATTTACATTTATTTATCCAAGTATTTGTTGTTATTGTAAATGACTCCATAAGACCAAAAGGCACTTGTCTACTTGCTCTATCTTGTGAAGTAATTGAACAAACAACTCTTACATCCTATTCTCCTAAGATTCTACTAACTCTTACTAACCCTAGCTTAACTAAACCTACTAATTCTGTTTTTTTTGTTACAAAAACATTTCCACAGCCATATAAAACCTTGTAATATGTTTCATACACTAATCTAACATTAGCTTATTATGCTTAGAAATTGCTTTTAGAAAGTGTTAATTGATCTATTAGATGAATGTTATGTTTTCATTGTACTTTCACACTATTCTGAGTTGTAATTCTTGTGGCTGTTACAAAAGATTAATTTTTGTTGTAAATTGATAAGTTGTTGCATTTTTACTTCATTCACCATATATTTACATTGTTTATTGTATTTTGAGGCTTTACTATCATTTTGGTACTTGGAAACTGCTATATACATGTTGTATTGTTCTTGTTCCGAGAAGGTACAAACATTCTCTTCCTCTACCTCAATTTTACAGACATAGACCTTTGAACTAGGTAACTAGTGAGAGGAGGGATATATCTTGATCAAATTTTTATCTTTCCTATCCCTTTAGGTTACCGAGGATGCCTCCCTTGAATTGGACCTTCAAAAGAATTGTTCTCTCAGTCTTAGAGATTGAGAGAAAGGGGTACCACATATTATTTTGAGTTAGATAGATGTTGTTTATGCCTAGAGGATATAGCTTTAGATCAACATTGATTATTGGAGTTAGAGAGGGCTAGCCTATGTGTGTTGTGACCAGCAAGAGAAGAGATACAAATGAGGAGGAGAAGGTAACTCCACTAGTGGTGAGGTAGGTGGACCCACTAGCAGCCCGGGTACAGAGGGAGAAAGTAGCTCCACAAGTGGTGAGGAAGGTGTCCCGACCAGTAGTACCAACTCAGAGAGATATAGATTTTAGAGGGAGTCAGCCCTCGGGATATAGTAGGGAGGAGTAGTCTCCCAGGACTATGCATAGGACAGTGGACAGGGAGCAGGCAACTTTGAAGGTTGTGTGGATTCATAGGGAGTCAAGAGACTTAGAGAGAGTCAAAATTTATAGGGAGTCTGACTCTAGAGGGATTTAGGAGGATTAGAGGGATTTCAACTTCATATGGAATTAGGTGGATCAAAGGAAGAGATGGTCATCCAGAGGGAGTTACCCCTCAGGTTCAGGTGGGAAAGAGACATCTTCCAGGACTGATAGATAGGTTTCATGGGCTAACGAGGCCAACCAGGATATTCAGGAGTAGGGTGCCTTCCAAGATGGGATCATGTCAGATAACATTATTTGCTTCAGTGACTGAGGATGCAGGTAGTCAGGAGGATTGGAGAGAATGATTTGCTTTGGTGATATAAGGAGAAACTAATAAGGTAGATTGGAGAGAAGATGTAGTAGCAAATTCTAGATGGGAGACAAATATACTTCTAGGTGATGATGGAGGATGGAATTCCTCTCTCTCTAAGAGGGAGTGTTGATGCTTTTGTAGCATCAGGAGACATTCCCACTTGTGGAATATGGTGAGACTACCTTCCTCGCTAAGAGGGAGTGTTGATTTTTGTAGCTTCAAGAAGGTATTCTCACATGGCCCTAGGTTTTGAGCATGTGGGAATCATCATGGGAACCACATCACACTTTCATTTTGGTGAAAATCCCCTTGAATTTGAGTGGGGGATTCATGGGATTGGTGATGGGATTTGTGGGCTTGTGTTAGGGCTTCACACCCACAAGGAAAGCCTAATTTGATGTTGACTTGTGGAGGGGATTCTATTGTGACCCCTAAGGATTGTGTATTAAGGAGATATGTCATTGTGACATTTCATATCATGTAGGGAGGGCGGGGACATGATGGAGCTAGCATAAGTGAATTTTCACTTTTGCTAGGAGGATTGGTGATCTTAACAAAGGGAAAGTCTGGAAGGTGGAAAATATATCCAAAGAGAAGTGAAGATGGTTGCATGTGTGGAGAAAATTTTTCGTACCATATGTGGTTTGCACAAGGACAGAGTGTGTATATACATGGGTTGCATATGGATGAATTGTGTATAGGATATACGTTATTTGCAGTAGATGAAACAATGTATGTTCACAGATTTCCAGTTTGTGAATCATGTATCTGAGTTTATGGGAAGGTACACATCCATACAATATGACAAGTGACATCAACAAGTCATATAGGTGGTATACATTAGATTCATGTGTGGAGGATATTTCTAGATATTATTGAGGTTTGCTTTTCTGATTTGTATGGTTATTGGAGAACAAGGTTGTTCTCAGTTTTGGTGACTTTGGAGGACAACGTTGTCCTTATATTTTGGTGATATTGTATTAGATGGGAGGGATGTTTTTTCACTTAGTAATTTTTATGATAACAAGAGTATAAAACTAAAATTGTGTCTCATGTGTATTGATGGATTCATCTCTGATCTTTTTGTTTCCACTGCATATATTTTTAGACAATAATTTCAGTGTAAACTTTTTCAATTATAAAAACTAGGGTTTTACTATTAGATCATTAGGAAGCAATTTTTATATCTAAAATTAGTCACATAGAGTTTCATGTGAAAATCGATAGTATGTTCCATCCAATGATCTAGGTTTTACTCGGATAACACAACTACATGGTGGTTAAGGTCCTAAGACAAATATCCTTGGAATCGAACCATGTTAGATCCAATGGTTGATACCTCATAGGATGCTCCCCAAGAGATCTATGGTCCTTGGATTCACCAGTCATTAGACTCCTATCCTAGTCCTCCTCCTAGACCTCTAATGGACTTTACTCCAACACACTAGAAGCTGGATCCAACAGTCAAGAATTCACCTAGGTCCCTCTCTGATAGATCGACAATCCTCTTTGAATCACATATTTTCCCATCAGAGTCCCAATACAACTTTCCATATGGTCAATCTGATGGTGGAACCATATGTCCAATGGTCTGGATCTACTTTCTACGTTGAATCAATGAATGTGATTCATCCTAATTAAAACACTGGTTTTCTTCATAGAAGCAGTCTGGACCCAGGATTAAACAATTTAGGGTTCCTTCTAATTGTTTCTGAGACTCTACCAGACTCCTAAGAACTTTGGAATTCCCTCTTAAATGAACTAAGGAATTCATACTTCACTTTGGATAAGGATTTACATGTCTTGCAAATTTCCCATCTAAAATAGGTGATCTTTCATGGGCTTAAGGCTCCTTAACCCTTCCAAGGACTCTTCAGGTACCAGGTCACTCTTGTCACTTTCCAAATGAATATTTTTTCCATATCCTAAAAAATTCCTCTCAATACTTGTAGGACCATTTGGGTTACATTCCACTCATGCATTTACTTAGTTTCATGAATTATCATATCAACAGTGAAAAAAAAGACATATTCCATTCCCACTGAGCTCAAGGCTTCCACAGGTTTATCAAGTACCTTCCCAACTAAATTTCCTCTACACAAGAGAGTCCCTTCTCTACTATATAGTCCCTCGATGACCTCCACTTACCAGTTTCAGTTTCATTCTAGTAAGTACCAAGTTGCATCCCTATATTTCTCTAGTCTGGATTCAAGTCTTCTATGTTCCAAGGTGATCACAAATTTATTGGACAATATTTCTATTTTCTTCAAGAATAGTTTTCCAAACTCCTCTTATATTTCAGATATGTGCCAATGAACATCTATTTTCACTACACCATCTATTTGTGAGCCTACAACTCACTCGATCTTCCAATATTTATGTTTCCCATTCACTGCTATGAATTTTTTCTCTATCATCTCCTCTTCTCTACGCATCTCCTCTATCCCTCTTCTATGCCTTCTTGTTCCACCCAATCCTTGGGATTCCCATGGATTCTTTTAGATGCAACCTCCAGCCAGGGATTCAAATTACTGAAGGGATAAATCCATGGTGTCCTTTTTGTCAGGTTTTCAGTTGACCCTTGCCTTCCCAAGAGATCATATATGTCAACAACATTAATTGATTCAACTATGGATTTCACTTACTATAACCTGTCACGTGGCTCCATTAAGGTTTAGTATGCTGACATGTGTGTATTAATTATTTTCATATGTAAGTTGTGTTGTTTGACGGGCTTACTAGCTTCTTCATAGGCCTAAATCAACAACAAAAACACTATGTTTTAGGACAGATTGACTGAAAAACAAATCAATTAATGGATTCCTTGGCATAGTTTCCTAGCTAGAAAAATCTCAAGGGTTAAAACATTATTTTGGTGTCGTTGTCAAGGACTCAAATTAAAGAAACAATTTTCCCTGGGATAGACGACAGTGAAACCTACTCATTTTTGGTGAACAAAGATATAGGAAGGATAAAATACTTCACCTGGTGACTCCTTATTCCCAATCCTGGCATCAAGAAAGAGAAATTCTTGGACTCACCCAGATCCTAAGAAAATAATGCTAGTAGTTAATATTGAAAAATTATTTTCAAAGAAAAATCCTAAATGTACACCCATAACTCCTCCAACCATAACCTCCTCTAAAACTTCATCTTCCACCCCTCCTAAATTGAAATGAAAATATCCTATTGATTCAAAGGATTGCATAATAAAAACTCGTGTAAACCCTTATATTCCTTCAAAACCATCCCAAATTCCATCTCCCAAACAATCTCTTCCAAATTCCCCAAACCCATCCCTGACAATATCGACAATAGAATCCATTAAATTTTTCCTTGAAATTTGTATTGAACTTTCTCTTAAATAATCTACTGTAGTTTCCCAAATTCATCCCTTTGAATATTCTCCTGATATTTCCCCAAAATAATCGCTAGAGAATTATCCAAAAATTTCCCCAAAGGAGTCTCTTGAAGATCTTCTTGTTTGGTCTACAACCCCAAATGTTTCCTTTTTAGATCCAAAAAGGGAAGTTCTAGAGATCTACCAAACTTCCTCTTCAGAAATCCCTTTTGAAGAAGAAGAGGAGTTGATAAAAATGTATCTCAATCCCCTTTCTCCTGAGAATTATCATCTTATAATACAACACCTAATTATGGCAGGGAAAATACCACAACAACAAAAAAATCCACCTCCTCCTCCTCCACCACCAAGAGTATTTAATAAATTTGTTGCTATATATGCTCCTTTAAATATTCCAATCAATCTCCATGAATTTCCTGATAATTATCTGAAGCTATTGCCTAGATTTAATGGGGAGGGTGAGACAACATCTCTGGAACATTTGGAAACATTTTATTTTTTCACTAACGATAAAGGTCTGGAATATGAAGATGTATATATAAGGATCTTTTTTCATACATTTAAGGGTGAGGTGAGAATGGTTTAACGGTTTAAGGGATGCTCTGGAAACTACTTTTCTTAGGAAATGGGGTAAAAATAAAGATCACTTGTATTTCTTGACTGAGTTTGGGAATCTTAAAAAGAAACAAAATGAATGTGTGTCAGATTCATCAAGAGGCTTAATAAACTTTATAATAAAATTGTTGGATTACTGAGAGGGGGTTGAATCAGTAATAGAGCAATTCAATCCTTTTTAACCAAAATATGCAAGTGTTATATCAATGTAGAATTATCATCCAATAATTGCAGAGTAAATAAGCAATGAACAAATGAGAAATCATAGACATATACAGTAAACCAATGTTTTTACGTGGAAACCCAAAGCGGGAGAAAACAACGGAATGATTTTTCTTATGTCTTTAAGAATTACATTCATTGGAAGCACCAACTTCCCTTATTTTCGAGATGCAACTGGAAGGAGGCTCCAACCCCTTAATTTCTTAGACTACAACCTGAGGGAATCTCTAACTCCCCAATTCTCTAGCTACAACCAAAAGGAGGCTACGACCCCCTATGTTCTCTGACTACAACCAGAAGGTGGCTACAACTAGCTATCCTTGCCCCATCCAACTGCCCTAATGTAGAAGTAGAATGATGGAACCACTGTCACACTATCACTGTGAGATATACTTATGTAAACCTATACCAATCAACCTGCATCGAAAAACATGTACCAATAACCTGAACCATGCATCAACCATGCATCAACGTGTACCTCAACCTGTAATCAACCTGTACCATAAACAAGGGAATCAACCATGCGCCAACCTGTACTAAACAACCTGTAATCAACCTGTACCATAAACAAGTGCATCGACCATGCACCAACCTGTAATCAACCTGTACCATAAACAAGTGCATCAACCATGCACCAACCCGTACCAAACAATCTGTAATCAACTTGTACCATCAACAAGTGCATCAACCATGCACCAAACTGTACCTCGACCTATACCATCAATGAGTGCATCAACCATGCACCAAATATGTACTAATCATACATCAAATAAACATAAACTATGAATCATCAAGATCTACCAACATCATCAACTATACACCTCATGTATGTGTCAACTCATCAATTACTTGTATCAACCATGTACCCAACATGTACCTCAATCAAAATCCCTTATCAATTTCATCATCCAAGTCTGATTTGTAATTCTGTAATATACCTGATGTATAATATCACATACCTGCAAACCTTCCTTAACTTTAACAACAAGAGACTAGCATTTTGATCAAATTTTACTTTAGTCTCACATGACTAATTTTGGATTAGTCAACAACCCTAACTTGAAATAATCATGACTATGTACCTGTAATGAATAAATATCTAAAAATGGTACAGAATTTTCTTCAGTGTATTTTATGCAATTCCTCCATATTTCACTACTTGGAACCTCCCAGAAAAGGAGTTATAGCAAAAATGGCATACTGTCTTGAATTCTGGCTTATTCTAGATAGCGACCTTGTAGAGCGTGCCCCGCACAAAATATTTTTTGTATTGAACTAAAAATTGTACACAAAATACTAAAGAATATACTCTAACCAATACATTTGGTCTTACTAAATTTGGATCTGTTATGAATAATTTATGACGTTGTTACCTGAAACACCTATTTTAGACTAGTTTCAAGACTAGCCACAAACCCTATTTTCCACGGCGTGTAACTACAAAACTACAACGACCCACAAGATGAAATTTGTATCACAACTACTTGGATATGTTTCCTCAATGGCCTCCCAATTTCATGCTCTGAATCATTGCAGAAAAAAAAAATTGCAAAAATGGTGAGATGACCTGTAAATAACGTACCTTAGAAAGCATCATCAAAATAATTTATCCTCCCTTGAATTTCAGCCTTCTTTACTTCACCTTCCCTCTAAAATTAAGATTATGTATCCTTTGGTTACCTCATTCACCTGTATATATTCAATATGACCAAGTGTGATTAAAATGAGAGAGCCTTTCCTCTTATTTATACTTTCATGTAGCTTCCT
>SNQJ01S0029202.1:68271-94076 GCA_010110895.2 Picea sitchensis
CTCTTATTTATACTTTCATGTAGCTTCCTCAAGGGGTTACCTTTTAACCATCTTAACCCACTTTCCTTATTTTAGGGTTAACCCACTTCTAACCACTTGTCAACTTGGTAATTTCTCCATTAAATTTGTTATTTAAATAATTTATTTTTTATTCACTTTGACTTATAGTACACTCATCCTTGGTTGCTTTGACGTATCTGAAGACCCGAAAAGAATGATAGTTCTCCGAGTAATGACATTTCAAATTTATTCTTCATGTCCTTTGCAAATTTATGGCTTAACCTGTCATTATTACTTCCAAAAACAATATCATCAACATAAATTTCAATTAATAAAATACTACCTTGAGTTACCTTAATGTAGAGGTTGTTGTCTGCACTTCCTTTCCATAGCTCATAGGGAGTTTTGTCATTGTTGTTTCTGAGCATTACTATGTTTACTCAAACTCTACAAGATTCTTGTAGAATGGTTCTCTAGTTTGTCTCAGCTACCGCATAGACTCCCCCTATCTATTATTCATATAATTTGTGAGTCTCTAAGCTGGATGGCTCGGAACAATTCTTTCTCTAATGTGTATTCATCATCATCTTCATTGGTATATTCATCATCTCTATGAGCTCTGACTTATTTCCTTCTGTCTATGGATTCACCTCTCACTACAGTGACTGAAAGTACAATCTCTTGAACCTGTTCCTTATTTACTTGTCCTTCTTTTCTTTCAATTATTTTCCAAACCTTTCTGTATCTGTCATATTTCCTTTTCTTTGTATAATTGTCTTCATCTCGTTTTATTTCCAATCTTGCGATATCTGGGACCTGTTCTTTGTTCACCTGTTCTTCATGTTTTGACAAGCCACTGTCAACATACCAACCATGCTTCTTCTTCTTAGCTTGTAGAGAGAGTGTGCATTCTTCATTTCTATATTGATTCTACTTTCTTATCCATGTTCTCTTCTGAGGCTCCTGTCTATGATTGTTGTTGTTTTGTTGTGGTTCTCTAGGAGACACTATCATTCTACAATCTTTGGCCATGTGTCCAAAGTTATTGCACTTGTAGCATTCCACCTTAGTGCTCAATGATTAGAACATGTTGTAGCTTCTTCTCTGTGTTTCACTAGACCTTCTTGGATTACCATTTTGTGTATGTCTTTCAAAGTTGTTTATGTTCCTTCTATTAGCTCTGCAACTTATAGCTTTATATCCAAAATTATTTCATGCATAACATAAACCAAAAAAGATAGTTTGATACCTGGGAGTTGAAGATCTTCTGAAAGGAGTTAATCTTATGAATCCTTATTCTTCTTGAGGCCTATTTGTTTATGTCAGTCATCGATTATGAAATCAGAATCTTCTTGGTGGAGGAGTGTCCATGTAATCTTCCTTGTAGGTCTTCATATCCCTTTTTATTGTTTCTGCATAACTTTTTCGATATGTTTCTTGTTATGTTGCTTTGGATCTTGATGTCTTTTCTGTCTGATTGTATCCAAGTTTTTACTTGTCATGATTATTCCTTTGACTATTGATAATGTCATCCAAAACTTTTGAGTTGTTCTGTATATTTTTCTTTTGAAGGTCCTTTCTCAATGTGGCAATCTCTGCTTCCAAATTTCCAATGATCTTGTCTCTTTCTTCTAAATGTTCTTTGAGTGCTTCTACAATTATTTTCTATTCTTCTATTTGAACCTTCAATTCTGAGATGATCTTCTCTAGTTCTTGAGTGTCTTCCTTCTTTTCTAGTTCTACTTATAGCTTCTTGTTTTTCCTTTTTTCTCTTCTTATAACTTCTATGGAAGTCAACAATTATTCTCGGTAGTCAACTTCTTCCTCTTCATATTCTTCTTTGATGTATTCTTTATTAGAGTCTTCTATTTCCATGAATAGAACTCTTTATGTCTCACTGTCACTAACTTCATATTCATCTGATGAGGAGATGTCTTCTTTGGTGCATAAGCTTTTCTTGAAAATGTTCTTTGTGGTTCCTATGCCTTTATATGTTTGTTTTCTATTTGAGTAAACTTCATCATTGCCCTTATTTTTCTTATGAGGACATTTGTTAGAAAAATCACCAATATCATCACAATTAAAAACAATCAATGGAATCTTACCTTTACATCTTCTGTTGGTTTCCTTGTTCAATCTCTTGAAAAAATTGGCCATTTCTTCATCCTCTTCTGAGATGTCACTGTTGTTGCTATGTTCTTTTTATTTTTTCTTTCCCTTTTTCTTAGACCTTCTGGATGCTTTGAAAGATGCTTCTTTTATATCTGGATTTTCCTGTTCAGTTCTCATTTCATATGTTGTGAATATTCCATGTAGTTCATTCATGCTTATTGAGTCTAGATCTGCTCTTTCTTCTAGTTTTGATATCTTAGGATCAAATCTCATAGGAAGAGATCTTAGTACCTTTTGAACAATTACAGATTCTTTGATTTCTTCTCCCAATCCTATGATTTCATTTACTATTTCATTTACTATTTCATTGACTCGTAATAATTAAGATGCAATATTCTCATCTTCCTTCATCTTTAGTTGTTTGAAGCTTTGCTTCTTTGACTTTTGAATCTCCTTCATAAATATTTTGAAGTTTGTCCCAAATCTCTTTAGCGGATTTACAATGCATAACTTTGGTGTATACAGATTCACCAAGACCACTAAGAAGTTCATTTGTGGATTTGGAATTATTTTGACCGAGTTTTATTTCTCTTTCACTTGTTGGTGGAACTGTTGGTTCTTTGTATCCATCTACTATAGATTTCCAAATTTCAAATCCCCATGCCTCTATATATGTCTTCATCCTTACCCTCCAAAATGCATATTTTTGTCCATCAAACTGTGGTATTCCATGTTTGTACATGTTGTTTCTCTCCATGATCTACTTTTCAGTGGTTAAATTGATTCTTGAAGGCACCTTCTCTGATACCAATTGTTGGATTACTGAGACGGGGGTGAATCAGTAATAGAGAAATTCAATCTTTTTTAACCACAATATGCAAGTGTTATATCCATGCAGAATTATCATCCAATATTTGCAAAGTAAATAAACAATGAACAAATGAGAAATCATACACATACACAGTACACTAGTGTTTTTAAGTGGAAACCCAAAGTGAGAGAAAACCACATAATTCTTTTTCTTATATGTCTTTAAGAATTACATTCATTGGAAGCACCAACTTCCTTTGTTTTCTGGCTGCAACTAGAAGGAGGCTCCAATGCCTAAATTTATCAAGATACAACCCGAGGGAATATCCAACTCTCCAATTCTCTAGCTACAACTAGAAGGAGGCTACGACCCCCTATGTTCTCCTACTACAACCACCTGTTCTTGTCCCATCCAACCGCCCTGATGTAGAAGTAGAATGATGGAACCACTGTCACACTATCACTGTGAGATATATTGTTGTAAACTTGTACCAATCAACCTACACCAAACAAGTTTTACCAATAACCTGAACCATGCATCAACCTATACCTCAACCTGTAATCAACTTGTACCATAAACAAGTGCATCAACCATGCACCAACCTGTACCAAAAAACCTATAATCAACTTGTACCATAAACAAGTGCATCAAGCATGCACCAACCTATACCTCAACTTGTAATCAACCTGTACCATAAACAAGTGCATCAACCATGCACCAGCCTATACCAAACAACCTGTAATCAACCTGTACCATAAACAAGTACAACAATCATGTACCAACCTGTACCTCAACCTGTACCATCAATGAGTGCATCAATCAAGCACCAAATATGTACCAATCATGCATCAAATACACATAAACTATGACTCATCAATTTGTACCAACATCATCAACTACACACCTCATGTATGTGCCAACTCATCAACTACTTGTCTCAACCATGTACCCAACATGTACCTCAACCAAAATCCCTCATCAATTTCATCATCCAAATCTAATTTGTAACTCTATAATAGACCTGGTGTATAATATCACATACCTGCAAACCTTCCTTAACTTTAACAGCGAGAGACTAACATTTTCATCAAACTTTACTTTAGTCTCACATCACTAATTTTGGATTAATCAACAACCCTAACTTGAAATAATCATAACTATGTACCTATAATGAATAAATATCTAAAAATGGTATACAATGTTCTTCACCATATTTTATGCAATTTCTCCAGATTTCACTTCTTGGAACCTCTCAAAAAAGGAGTTATAGAAAAAATGGCATACCTTGTTGAATTATGGCTTATTCTAGAGAGAGACCTTGTAGAGAGTGCCCCGCACGGAATATTTTTTGTATTGATCTGAAAATTGTACACAAAATACTAAAGAATGTATTATAACAAATAAATTTGATCTTGCAGAATTTGGACCTATTATGGAGAAGTTATGACGTTTTTACGCCAAACACCTTTTTTATACTAGTTTCAGGACTAGCCACAAACCCTATTTTTCACGGCGTGTAACTCCAAAAATACAACGACCCACAAGCTGAAATTTGTATCACAGCTACTTCGATATGTTTCCTCAATGGCCTCCCAATTTCACGGTCTGAATCATTAGATAAAAAAATTATTTTGCAAATGGTGAGATGACCTATAAATAACATACCTTAGAGAGTATCATTAAAAGAATTTATCCTCCTTTGAATTTCAGCCTTCTTTACTTCACCTTCCCTTTGAAATTCGGCTTATATATCCTTTGGTTACCTCAAACACCTGTAGATATTCAATATTCTCAAGTGTGATTAAAATGAGAGAGCATTGCCTCTTATTTATACTTTCATGTATCTTCCTCAAGGGGTTACCTTTTAACCATCTTAACCCACTTTCCTTATTTTAGTGTTAACCCACTTTTAACCACTTGTCAACTTAATAATTTATCCATTAACTTTATTATTTCAATAATTCATTTTGTAATCACTTTGACTGATAACACACTCATCACTTCAATTTATTATTTACCTTCTAAAATCTCTTAAACCACTTTGACTACTTTGACCTTTTGGGGCTTCTAGATGACTCATGAGGGTTCTCCAACTTCACATGGCCATAAATCTCTAACTGTGAGGAGTTATGTGACGTTACACATACCACTAGAAATGGCATGACATGTACTATCCATATAGAATATTCTTACCTGCAACTATATCAAAACTCACACCATTATTCATCAAACAAACATGGGTCCATTACCCAAACCTTTCTCCAACTTCACATGGCCATAACTCTCTAACTGTGAGGAGTTATGTGACTTTCCACATACCACTGAAAATGGCATGACACATACTATCCATATGGAATAGTCTTACCTACAAATATATCAAAACTCATACCATTATCCATCAAAGTACAAACTTGGGTCCATTACCCAAACCATTGTGCTACCAGAATTCGCTACTGGACTTTCTTCAAGGGTTGACATCAATGTCAACGAACACAATTAATAAAAAAAAAATCCTGCAATTGTCAAACCATCACAACTAGCAACAAAGGTCACTTTTGCAGTATCTTGTGATCCAGACTTTTACTTATTGCTCAAAGAAAGGAGATCCACTACCTTAACTAGTATGCAAGATGATGTAGTAGAAATTGAATCTAAAATGATTGCATCAGGCAAAGATAGAGTTGGAAATGAATCAGGAGAGAGAGAAAGAGAAAGAGAAAGAAGAAAACACAAAGAACAAGTTGGTACCTATGGTACTAACAAAATTTAGGAGGATAAAATTGAAGAGACTCCAAGAATTATCAAAGATTTATCAAATAAATTGGCTAGGATGGAAACATAGAGAAGAAGGTCTGGCATTAGAAACTAAAATCAGATTAGGAGGCATTTTAACCCTCCCTAGGTTCTGCAAAAAGGAAGAAGAAATGAAGATCAACCTGTTCAAGCTCCTATAAAAAATGAAAATTTGGTTGATAAATTTGAGGAAGATCAAATTGAGGATATATATGAGGAAATTAATATGATGGAAGGTGATCCTTCTGAAATATATGTAACCAGGGATGACTATGAAAAATTCCTAAGCTTTAATTCATATTTCAATGAAGATGATAAAAATAATCATCATGATTCATCATCACCTCAATATAGAGCCTTCTCAGATGCATTACAAGCTGAATTACATAGAAAATATGACCTTATACCAAGAACCAGTGTAAATATAAACAAAACAAATATTCAAGGTCAACAAAAAAAACCACAAAATAAAGTCAAAGGGAAAGAAGTCACATCTCCCAAACAAAAATCCGATCCACGGGTTATAAAGAAAACATATACAAAACCAAAAGAAACAGAAAAAATTAGTTCTTTTAATCTGGAACATGAACTTAATAAGATCAGAGTCCTTATCCCTTTTTTAGAAATTTCAAAAAATCCAGTTTACAGAAAACAAGTGATGAAAATGATTGATTGTTATGTTGCAGCAACTCAACTAGATACATTAATCTTGCATGATGAAAGGCCTATTGTAATGTTTGGTCCTCACATTGAGGAAAGAGAAGAATCAATAGCCTCATTGCATATCTCTTTAACTATCCATGAACATGTTTTACACAATTGCATGCTAGATTCATGAGCTTCTCACAATCTAATGCCAAATATAGTTATGGAGAAGTTAGGATTACAAATCACAATACCATATCATGACCTGTATTCCTTTGATGCAAGAAAATTTAGATGTTTAGGGATGACTAAAGATATGGTATTTCACTTAGTCCAAATACATGTAAAAATTGTTTTGATGGATATATTTGTGGCAGATGTGTTTGTCAACTATGGGATACTTTTATCTAGATCTCGGGCAACTAAACTAGGTGGATCATTGCAAATGGACATGACTTATGCCACCATCCCAGTATTTCGTGGAGAGACAAGGAGACTTTACAGGGAAACCAAACTTTCTTACACTGTCAGTGATCCTAAACACCCTAATAATTATCCTGTCTATTCAAAAGATCAATATTTGGGTTGTTTT
The DNA here is from genome assembly GCA_010110895.2 of Picea sitchensis. Lineage (NCBI taxonomy): Eukaryota > Viridiplantae > Streptophyta > Pinopsida > Pinales > Pinaceae > Picea > Picea sitchensis. The sequence continues at coordinate 75,225 of SNQJ01S0029202.1, forward strand.
ACTTTATCTGTAAATGACGAACTAGAAATTTGTATAGAAATTGTAAATAGTTCTTTGAATGAAAATAAGATTGAAGAGGGAATGTGGAAAATGTACTTTGATGGAGCCTCCTCTTGGTAAGGTGATGGAGAAGGTATTCTACTAACTTCACCTTATGGAAAAAAATTTCCTTTCTATTTTAGATTACAGTTCAAAACTAATTCAACAAACAATGTTTGTGAATATGAACCTTTAGTGCTAGGTTTAGAAGTTGCCAAGAAAATGAAAATTGTAAATCTTATTGTCTATAGGGATGCATAACTAATTTTTAAGAAAATAAAGAAACTTTACCAAGATAAACATCCTAGGATGAGATCCTATAGAAATTATGCTTGGGACTTAATTGAAAATTTCTTTTTGACTTTTAATATTCATGCAATTCCCAAACAAGAAAATAAACAAGTTGATTATTTAGTTGTAGCACTAAGTACTTTCAAACCTCTTGAAGTGTTGAATATTAAATATGAAATTGAAATGAAACACAAACCTTCAATACCTGACAATGTAAAACATTGGAAAGTGTTTGAATATGAACAACATATTAAACAAATGAACAAATTAACGAATTCTTAGAAACTCATATTGATCAGGAAGATGACCAAAAAAATGAACAAATTAATCAAAATAGTCATCTAGACCCTAAATTAGTTGGTGAAACATTTACAAAAACTGTTTGCGCAGAGCAATTTTGAATTCTGAATACTTGAATGTGATTTTTCCTATCCTTTTTTTGGATCTATTACCCTCTTATATATTACAATAATCTGGTTAAATCAAGCTATCCCGAGGATCGAAAGATCCTCAGGATTTCTTCACTATTATAAAGTTACAATATAGAAAATAGATTGTCTTCAAAACTGCTTTGCGCCTAAAAAGTCTTCAACCTCCAATAGCTTGCACATAGCTAAGATCTCTTTGGTTATCTTTGACAGTTATTTATCCAATTCTGCAACAAAATCAAACCATTCCAATAGTAATTTAGAATCTATTTAATAAAACTTCAATAACAACTTTAAAAGACATATTAATCATGTTCTTTCCTATTTATCCCTAACTATCTGAAGAGTCAATCAAAATTATATCATGAACTGTGGAGAAAGGAATATATTTATACCTTTTTCATAACCCAACATACCCCCCATCTTAACTTCTCACATGTCCTCATGCAAGATGGAATCTTACATGTAAAGTAGTTATATTGTAGGGAGGAAAAGTTGGTTCACTAGGTCTCTTGAAACCATTGTTTATTTTGATTTCATCAAAAGAAGTGTCCTATATCTTTTTATTAATTTGATAATCCCTTTGGTAACTTTCTGGAGGAAACCAGATGAGAGGGGGGTTATACCTACATCCAATCCAAGCAGGCCCTTCTTCCTGGGTCTAGAGTACCTTTCTACTCTAAAGGTTGTTGCAAAGAAATTCCTAAACACAAAGGGCTCTCAATTTTTAACCTCATCGGAGGATGCATCCCATCTTACCTTAGAAGTAGCAAGAGCTTCTTCTTTGATTTCTCTAAAACATGTGATACCTGAATGTATGACCTGTAAATGGATATGGGCTAATGAGTTCACGACCCCCTCCCTTTTCATGAAGGTCTTATGTCGCATGATGCCTGGGAAGGATTTTGGAGGCTCTCCTCTAATCCAAAGATCTAATCCAGTTTCCCTCTTTATGAAGATTTTGTGAGCCTTACCCCATTTGAACTGGTTCTTGGTAAAGGACAGGAATGCCTGGAACTCTATGTCCCCTATGAAGGGACTAGGTTTATCTTCTCTATCTTCTTCCAAAATGAAATTGTGGAAATATAATTCACACAGAAGGTATTGTACCTTCTCTTCCTGATCTCTAAAACATGAAATAAACTTGGGTATAGTGGAAAATGAAATGGGTTTACCTGCTCTGATGGCCTTCACTCTCAACAATAGATATTTCCCCAGCAAGAATAAAGCATAATTAGTGGCAGGGCCTCTGCAATTGATGGCATCATAATAGACATCACAGATGTCTTTGATTTTCTCCAAAGCTTCTTCTAACTGGATTTGCATATTTTTTACCTTCTCTTGGGCTTTAGTGAGCTCAACATAGTTCTCACTTTCTGTTGTTGACATATCCTTTAGTTGTTTAACAAACTTTTGATGTTCATCCCTAGTGACCATCTCATCTCGGTGTTGAGCCAATGGTTGTTGGGCTTGTCCCAATTCTTCCTTTAGCTTATCAATGATGGCACCCTGTGCCTAAGATTGGGATGCTTGATATGCATTCATTTCTTATCTGGATTGAATTAATGCTTGGTGGGTCTATGCAAGCTCTGCTTCTAGTCTATTCATAATAGCACTCTGTTCCTAAGACTGGAATGCTCGATGCTTTGTCATAGTCAGTAATTCGCTTCTGTTTTGAATCAGGGTTTGTTGAAACTGCATTAATTCTTCCTCCAATCTCCTAATAGTAGCATTCTGCTCAAAGAGTTGAGTTGTTTCCTCTAAAACCAGAGTGTTTGTTTGTATCTCAACATCAACCATCTCTTATGTTTCTACAGGAATTACATCTTCATCCTGAGCTACTGCTCCGTCTACTATTAGTTCCTCAGGGTTTGTCTGTATCCCTCCATAATTTGTACTGACTGCTTTCTTAGGAAGAGGGTTTCTTCCTTGCACTCTGCCCCTTTTGTTTTTCTTTCTTTTGTGGGTCTTGTCTGCTAATTCTAACTGTTTCCTCAATTCCTTAATAATATCCTTGAGTTTTCCCACCCTCTTCTTTAATACTTCATCCTTCTTATCCTTTTTCTTCAACAATTTGTTTTCTTTCTTTTATTTCCTAATTTGTTTCTAACTCTTGGCTGATTTCTATTCATAAGGGATCTTGAGGTCTTCTTCATTCCGGCCAGTAGATGGTTGTCCCTCTGTTCCTTCCAAGTGCTCTATCTGTCCAAGAGGGTTTCTCATTTCAAAAATAAATTCCTCCTATGTTGTGTCGTCTGGAAAGGACATTTCAATTTCAGAAAAGTCTTTAGCTGGTTTTGAAGAGGAGGCTGGTTCTGGGTCTTTTTCTAGATTATTTTTACCTTTGTCAATTGAGGTTCCTAAATTCCCCAAAACCTGAGCTATTTCTATCTCATATCTCTTCAAAACGTGTCTTGTCAGGTGCTCTAATTCAGGTTGGGTGTCTCCCTGAGCATCCTTTTGTGTTGTCTGCTCTGCTTTCTCAATTTCTTGAACATTTTCCTATAGAGGTTGTTCTATGAAATTCTGAAGTTCTTCAGGGTGCTCGGTTGCATCCCAAATTGCTTCAGTTGTTTCATGAGTTTGTCTGCTTCTCTTCTTTGTCCTAGTGGGGGATCTAGGAGCAACCATTGTTCTCTTCTTCATTTTTTTTAATTCATGTGTCTGTGAGGTCTGGGCCTCAGTGATTTGGGTAGGGTCTGCTTCAACTTCAGTTTGAGCCGATGGAATTTCTCTTTGGGTGGTAGTCACCTGCTCCAGTTTTGGAGGTCTATTGGCCTCAATCAGATTCTCCCAAGTCAAATAAGTTTGACTCAGTGATTTATCCATTATCATTTTAACTAATCTATGGTGGCTGATAACAGTAATAGGATCCTTGGACTTTTGTGTTCTTAAGGCAACTTCATGTAGTATGGTATTCAGAAATAAAGGTAAATTAAGTACTAACCGTTGCTTCAAGGTTGCAAGCAATTTGAGATGGTGCAGTCGAATTACATCGTATCATCCATCACAGGTGATGTATCACTAAATTATCCCCGCCAGTTCCTTCCATGGTTCATTGAGGGTATTGGGATTAAGTCCCTTTCCTTTTTATCCAATTCTTCCTCGGGTTCTGTGAAAGATTCCACAACTTCCTTCAGCTTCGTGTATCACCCTGTCCACTGAATGCCCATGTTACGGAGGCTTGTGACCTCTGCTATGATTTCTAGGGTAACTGAGATTCGTATGCCTTGCACTATAGAGATTTCTCCTTGCAGGTTTTGAAAGAATTCAAGCATGATATTTGTGTCATATCCTTGCAAGCGGTTGAAGTACTCAGTCCACCCTAGCTGACGTAGGATTTATCTTGCCTGTTCTGTAACCCGTAGTAATGTCGGCTCTCTGTGAACACTTCTACCACCCATATCTCTGTGAAAAAAAGAAAGAACGATTATCGTTCCTGTTTGCAAATTTGGTTAGACCAGCTTTGGAGAAACAGTTACCAAAAATAGAAAATATCAGTGACAACAAATGTATAAAGACATGGGTTTCACATTTATTACAATCATTACATCTAATCAAAAAGTGTGCCTGGCATTCACTCCCCTCATTAATGTAGAGGTCGTCCTTGGCCATCAGCGTAGGAGGAAGTAATGAGTGCAGGTATTTTCGGGTGAGAGGTAATGATTGCGCTGCCGCCGCCAATGGGGACTAATCATATATAATTTTCAAAAAAACACATGCAACCAAAAATCAATTAAACGATAGTCTGTTTGATTTGTGGAAATTTCAAATTTATTACATCTATGTTCAAAAAATGTTTTATGGACAAATCAATCAAAAATAAATTAAATCTGTTCATTTTTAATATCCCACATAGCATAATAGTGTTCCTTTTCTGGGTGATTGAATATAACTGATATGATACCCTCATTATTTGAGTAAAGGAGATCTAGAGACACGCAGAAACTTGGTATTTTGAGATAATCTTCCATACCACAAGAAGAGCAATTGCTGCCCACAGGTGTCCATAGCCTCAACAGGGTTGCCTTTAAACCCTTAGATGAGCCTGTATTCTTAATAAATATGCGAATCATCTTTTTCCAAAAATACCATTATCCTAGTTTGGTAGCCAGATGATGATAATGACACTCACTAGATTGTAACTTAAGTGAACAAGCCAACTCATGATGAGACCTCTTGTCCTTTGACAAAAGAAAGTGTCAAAGGCCATTGCCCTGGTGTGGCAGCCATAGTGGGAATGTCACTTACGTTAGTATCCTATGATCATGGTAGGTTGGATCGTGATGAGACCCCCCGTTCTTTATGAAAAAAAAAGATTTTTATTGTGTATCTTTATTCATTTTTATCTTTCCTTAATAAATATTTGAATTGTCTTTTCCCAAGAAGGCCATTATCCTGGTTTGGTAGCCAGATGATGATAATTCCACTCACTAGATTGTAACTTAAGTGAACAAGCCAGCTCGTGATGAGACCTCTTGTCCTTTGACAAAATAAATTGTCAATGGCCATTGCCTTGGTGTGGTAGCCATAGTGGGAATGTCACTTATGTTAGTATCCTATGATCATGGTAGGTTGGCTTGTGATGAGACCCCTCGTTCTTTATGGGAAAAAAAATTATTATTATTATTTATTTATTTATTTATTTTTAGGGAGGCTCATCTACTCCTTAAGGGTAAGGGATGGTATAAGCAAGTGTAAAGATGCCAAGTAAAAGTGTGTTGAAGACTCTTTATAATATAGAGGCAGAATATCATTCAGGTATATTTATATATATATAAGGGAAAGAAACAACTTATGGTGGTGATGGATTATGAACAAGGTTTAATATATTTCAAGGGATTATTCCACAAAAAAATTGATAAGGTGTGGGGGACCATCCACAAAATAATGACAGATCATTATGATGATGATTAGAGACAGTGCTGGTGAAAATTATTTGATGAAATCCGCACTACGAAGGAATGGCTAGCATTTCAATAGTAAAGGAAGGAATGACAAAATGAACAACACGATAGTCAGAGGGACAACAAGCACGCAAAGGGAACAATGGTTGTTTCGTTCAAAAGGAACAACAGTTGTTTCGTTCAAAAGGAACAACAAGCATGCAAAAAGGAACAACAGTTGTTCTATTCAAAGGAACATCAAGTGCGCAAAAAGGAACAACAAGTGTGAGAAAAAGGAACAACAGTTGTTTCATTCAAATGAATAGTAGGTGAGCAAAAAAGAACAACAAGCGCGCGAAAAAGGAACAGTAGTTGTTTCGTTCAAAAGGAACAACAAGCGTGCAAAAAGGAACAACAGTTGTTTCGTTCAAAGGAACAACAAGTGCACAAAAAGGAACAACAAGTGCGCGAAAAAGGAACATCAGTTGTTTCGTTCAAAAAGAACAGCAAGCGCGTGAAAAGGAACATCAGTTGTTCCATTCAAAGGAACATCAAGTGTGCAAAAAGAAGCAGAAAGCGCGCGAAAAAGGAACAGCAGTTGTTTCGTTCAAAGGAAAAACAAGTGTGCAAAAAAGGAACACCAAGTGTGCAAAAAGGAACAGCAAGTGTGCAAAAAGGAAATTTTTGAGAGAAAAAAAATATCGTCATGAACATGTAAAAGACAGAGTCCGTGTGATAAGACAAAACAGGAGTATGGAACAGAAAAAGGTCTAATTGTAATTATTTGTCCTGATTCCTGTTTCCTAAATGAAATTTTATAAAACAAAGAAAAACTAACCACTCAGTTGGAAAACTATGTACAGTATTTACCAGAATCTACACTGTAGGGTATTTACTTACTTCTTGATAGAAAGAATATTTTGAAGGTGGCTGGTGGTAAAGTCGCAGCTAGTGTCCATTGACCAGAAGGGATGATCCAGACCCATCAATGGTGCTCAAAGTAACTGTGCCATTATCACGAACTCCGTTAATTTCATATGGCCCTAGCCATCGTGTCTGTAATTTTCTAGGAAATTCCTGAAATCTGGAATCATAGAGAAGCGCCCAGTCGCCTTTCTTGAATGATTTCTTCTTGATATGTTTGTCATGCTAGGTTGCTCTCTGTCACTAAATAACAGTTGTGCACTCCACAATAGACAAGCGTGCTTCATCTAATTTGTTGAGTTGCTAAAGGCATCGTTTATGTGCTTCTGTAAGATTTAGTCCAATTTCCTGGGCCATCCTTATGGTCTTGATCTCGAATTCGATTGGGAATATGAGTTCTTTACCATAGAATAGGTGGTAAGGAGAGTAGCCAGTGGTGTTATTCCAGGTTGTATGATAATCCCATAAGGCATTTGGGAGCTCAGTAGCCCAATTCTGTCGGTTTGTTGAGACAGTCTTTGTAAGGATTGCCTCTAGGACCTTATTGGTGCTTTCTACTTGCCCATTTTCCTCTGGGTGGTATGGAGAAGTAACTCTTTTCTTAATATGATAACTGTCCAGGGTGGCAGTGATTCTATGGCTTGTAAATTGTGACCCTCCATCAGTGATTACTTCTCTGGGTAGTCCATACCGTACAAACAATTTGAAAAGGAATTTGATGACTAATTCTTCTGTTGCATTTGGTAAAGCTTCTGCCTCTACCCATTTGGTCATGTAGTTCATTGCAATGAGAATATAGGCCTTTTGATTTGACTTTGTATTAAAGGGGCCGATGAAGTCCAATGCCCATCTTTCAAGTGGTTCTATGACTAGTTGTGCTTTCAAGGGCATTTCATCAGCCTGACCTGGTTTCCCCATCCACTGATAGCTGTCGCATGTCTGAACATATTTCTTGGCATCTATGAATATTGAAGGCCAATAATATCCCATCTGTAAGATTTTTTGTCCAGTCTTGCGGTATACAAAATCCCCCCCATAGGGCTCGTCATGTCCTGCCTTTAGTATGTCATAGATTTCGTCCTCTCGTACACATCACCAGATCTGGAGATCATCTCTTGTGTGGAAAAGATATCCACTGATCCAAGTGAATCCTGCGCTATGCTGGACTATCAGTCTTCTTTCCTTTGATGATAAATGTGTCGGTAATATTCCTACTGCCAGATAATTTGCTACATCAGCGTACCAAGGTGGTGTTGTGTTGATAGCAAACAAATGCTCATTTGGAAATTGATCCTCAATTGTTAATGAGTCGTATGTTTTTGGGATGCGAGACAGGAAGTCTGCGACAAGATTTTCTCTCCCAGGTCTATCTTTGATGGTGATATCAAATTCCTAAAATAATAATAATAACCATCGAGTGACCCATCCATTAGTAATTGGTTTATTAGCTAGATATCTAATGGCAGAATGATTAGTATACAGGATAACTGGATAACCTGTTATATAATGACGAAATTTATTGATGGCATGTATAATAGCTAAAAACTCTTTCTCTGTTACTGTATAGTTAAGTTCAGTTGGAGTGAGATTCTTGCTAATGAAATAAATGGCGTAGGGTTTCTTTTCTTCTTCCTGTCCAAGAACAATGCCTATGGCAATGTCTGAGGCATCGGTGGAAATTTGAAATGGTATTTTCCAATTTGGTCCCCTCAACATTGGCGCTGTTGAGATCAGTTTCTTGAGTCCTACAAAAGCCACATCACATTTGTCACACCACTGGAATTCTACATTACCAGTCAAAGAATGTAAGAGTGCAACGGTTTTTGAAATTTTTTCCATAAATTTGCGATAGTATCTTGAAGCACCAAGGAAACTATGTACCTCAGTTTGTGTATGTGGAGTAGGTAGATTAAGGATTACCTCAATTTTTGTTGGATATACTCTAATTCCTTCTACAGAAATGTAATGCCCTAATACCATACCTTCTCTCATCATCATGTGACACTTTTCGTGATGTAAACATAACCTGGTAGCGATGCACTGTTCCAATACCTTCTCCAGATTATTCAAGGCTTGATCGAAGTCATCGCCATATGGAGTGAAATTATCCATGTAGACTTCAAGCCCTTCGCTAATCAGATCACTGAATATTCTCAGAATGGCCCTTTGGAATGTAGTTGGAGCATTACAAAGTCTGAAGGGTAATACTTTGTATGCAAAGGTACCCTCTGGACATGTGAATGTCATTTTATCCTGATCTGATTATAGCCACTGAAACCATCTAGGAAAGAAAAGAAATTCTTCCATTCCAAGGTATCCAGGACCTGATCGATGAAGGGTAATGGAAAGTGGTATTTTTGAGTAGCTTTGTTAAGTTCCCTGTAATCAACACAGATTTGCCACTTCCCATTTTTCTTGGGGACGATGAGTAATGGGGAAACCCATCGACTCTCTGAGATAGGGTATATAAAATCTGCGTCCAACAGCTTGTGTAGCTCTTCTTTAACAATATTTCTGAGGTGGGGGTTCATTCTTCTTTGTGGTTGTCAGATAGGTTGGGCATCTTTCTCAATATAAATGTGGTGTGTGCAGAGTTGTGGATCAATACCTTTTATATCAGAGTACTCCCAAGAAAATGCTTGTTGGTAATTAGAGAGGGTTTGAATTAGCTTTTGTTGTTGTTGCTCTTCTAGGTTAGCATTAATGTTCAGAAACTTCCTTGGTGCAATCTCAACAGAATTTCTATTGTGAACAGTGGTAGTCGGAATTTGTTGTTCCATTAAATCTTCCAGTGGGTCTCCCTGTGCTTCACAATATAGAACAACTTGGAGCATCTGGCATGTTGGGTTACTCACAGTGGTTGGGTTGTTAATAAACCCACTGATTACATCATCCTCTAGCTAATTCTTGAGTCTGAGGGCTTCTTCCATCATGAGTGGGGCACACAGATCCTTCTCTGGATATTGTGGTGGTGGAAATTGCGGATATACGATCATTGGACTAGGTTTGGTTGGAGGATATAAGATGAGATTCCTTGTAACACCTCCTCTAGAAATTTTTATTGTACCTGATCGACATCCTATGTATGCATCAGTGGTCGTGAGCCATGGTCTGTCCAATATCAATGGATTCCCTTCGAGTCCACTTCTTGGGTTGATGATGAGAAAATCTGTGGGATATTACCAAGAGTCAACTGAGATGGATATATCATGTAGTGTGCCGAGTGGTTTGACCACTGATCGATCGACCAATTGCAACATAATCAGGGTTGGGTTGAAAAACTCAAAACCCAAGGCATTGCAGGTTTCCATAGTTAGAATATTGATGGTCACCCCCAAATCAACTAGTGTATTTGGAAAGGAACAACCCTGAATCTGAACTGTTACTATGGGGTTCCTTGGATCTGCATATTTGACTAGTGTTTCTCTACCCAAAATTAGATTAGATAAGGCCCCCACTACTTGAACTGTTGATGATGAATTTTTTATTTCTCTGATGGGATTCCTCCCACATAGCTCCTTGATTGTCTTTGCATAGATCGGTATGTCTTGCAGAGCTTGCAGGAGTGGAATTTTGATGTATAAATTCTTGAGTTCCCCAACAATGTCGAAATTAGGATATACGGTGGGTTTCACTATCATCAGTCTTTCGGGGAACGGAGGGGAGGGAGTTGCATCCTTATCAGAGTCCTCTGATTCAACTATGTTCCCCCCTTTCTCATTTTCTTCCATTATTACCACAGTCAAGGGTGTTATTGTTGGTTTTTTTTCATTCCCCTGCTCTTAGGGATCATCATTTTGTTCAGGGGAGATTACACGCCCTGATCTCAACCAGATTTCATTGCATCCTACTGAATTGATTTCCCCTTCTCCACTTTCCATAATGTAGATGAGATGAGTTGATCTGTTATTGGGATTTGGGTGGGGTTGGGCAGGTAATTGAGGGCGCAATTGTGATTGGGGGTTCTAGGGCAATTGGAGTGGGGTCTGTAACGAGGGTTGGGTTTGAGAGGCCATCCCCATGGGTTGGTTATTCTTCCCCATGGGGCACTACCAATTCTGGTTCCAATTTGGGTTTTGGGAAGATGAGTTAGGCCATTGTGGAGGGTAGGTATTATTCGAGTTTTGTCAGGATGAGGTGGGGTATTGCGAATTGGGCCAATTGGAACTTGTAGTTGGTTGATTTTGCTAGTTGGGGTTTGTAGCGGGCTAGTTTGGCCATGTGGGAATTGCAGGTGGGTACTGCTAGGGCTGCTAGTTCTGATTAGTAAATGGTTGGCCATGCCATGTGCTGCCAAAATTCTGTTGTTGATTATACTGTCTAGGAAAGAAAGAGGAAGGGTCCTGTAATGTATTTTGAGGCTGGGACTGCCACTGACGGCGCTGAGCCATCATATATAATGGTTTTGTTTCCTCTTCTTCTTCTTTGAATACAAATTTCAATCCAAGGAATGATGGGCATTGGTCTATGTCGTGATCCTTGGTGCAAATAGCGCAAACTCGAACTACATCCAAGGGGCATTCCCTTGGACCATGTTTCTTTCTGCACCTGTGGAAAAATATAGCCAAGGTCTGTTCTGCTTCTACTTTTTTTTTTTGGCCTGCAATACATCTAATTGTGTAGTCAGAGTGCTCAAAATATCTATTTTAAAATTTTCTAAGATATTACCAACTTCAGCTCACGTAACACCCCCGCTGGTGATATTGTTATTTCTTGTGAGGGACGTTCACATTCCTGACCTGGTCCGTGTACTTCCTCGTGAGAACCTGATACATAATAGAACAATGTCTTCATAAGTTTCCTGATAAATGTCACCTTTCCCCATTAGATTCAATGTTTCTACCCATTCATCTTTCATGCCTTTAATCAGAGTTACTTTGAGTACTTCACCTGGTAATGTACCATAGGGTGATCTTTGCAAGTTATACTGAAATCTCTCTACATATTATTCTAATGATTCATTTTCTTTTGCAGTCATTTGAAAGATTTCATATTTTAGGTATATAGTTCTACAATAATCTTGATATTTTAACAAGAAGGTTTGTTTCATCTGATCCCATGAACCAACATAGGGCTGCTCCCTTCAAGGTAGAGGGGAACGGTTTTAATTTTTGGGGTTCAGAGGTGTAATCATACCCCCTACATAAAACATCAAATTCAAATAAGAATGCGTCTGAGTCTTCTGAAATCAATCCATGGAAGGTTGGTAGGTTTTGTAAGGGGATTGCTTTCATGGGGGCATTGGCAATTGGATCAACCACTGGATATTCCAGTGTGGAGGCCTGGGGTCGTTGTTGATTTGGTTGTGCCATTTGATCGAAAATGTGCCAAAATTTTTCAGTAGGTTCTTGATCCAGGTATTCTATTCGAAATAGTTGATTATTTGGTCCTCCAGGGAATTCGATTGCACTCCCTTTATCTGGGATTTCGGATATGCCTTCTTCTTTCATAGGAGACTCAGGGTCAGGTGGTGATGGTGGGTCTACCTTGGCAACCCTGCTAGTTTCTCCTACTCCTTCCTCCAGATTATTAGATATTCCCTCTTCTAAAGGGTTGAGCGATGGGAGATCTATGTTCTGAAAGCTCTGCTCAGTCCCTTCAATTTTGCTATGAATCTCAACGTGGGTCGTAGTTGGTGAAACTATTGCCTGAGGGATTTGGGTGGGTCCTTTCCTAGGTCAAACCGAAGCTTGAGATTCACCCTTTTTAAGGATTTCATCTATGAAAGTGCTTCTTCTAGGGATCACTGAACCCTGGGTTTTGGTAGTTTTTGGTGGGGGTTTTGGTTTTTCAAGATCCTTCTTTCTAGTCATACACACTTCACACAACAACAAAATAAATTTCAACAAAAAAAACACCTACGAAGCCTCTTAAGTGTCAACTGGAGGTAAGCGTTGGCATAAGCATCTTACTTATTACCTGTGTAGTTTCTTACCTTCCATCTTCAATACTTGGTCCTCCAGAGACACAACCTATGCTACCTTTTACATTCTCCACAACAACGGTGCCAAAATGTTGGTGTCTAAAGATGTCCTAAAAACAACCTTAGTTTAACATTAATTTATCAACCCAGAGATTGGTCTTTTATCTCAAGAATATCAACAAAGTCTATGCAGGTAGATAAACCAAACCTGAGTTCATCAACAATCAAGTTCCTCAAATGTTCACCAAAGATTCTGAGAACTAATGGAATTGAAACCTGATTACTAAGATGGTGTAAAATGGAAAGGAACTAATTAATCTATTGAATTCACTTAACTAAAAAGCAGTAATTGAATATAAGTAAAGACTTGCAGAATTAACTATCAATTATGAATTCTAATTACTGGAAAGGAAATAGCGAATTACTCTATCTACAGAAAGAAACAATGACTGTAATCTAGTTGGAAGGGACATCTAATGTAACTTTTACTGAAAGGAACAACTGTCGTAACTTTAACTGAAAGGAACAACTATCGTAACTTTAACCGAAAGGAACAACAATTGTAAATATAAGGAAAAGGAACAACACGTATGAAAATGTGAGGAACTATCAAGCGACAACTTCCGAAATGGAAATCATAACAACAATCATTAATACTTGAGGGAAATGTCTATCTTCTATACACAAACAGTCATAAAATCATTAATACACGTGCATTTATCTTTGGCTATTGTAAAAGATATTTGAATCACAAAATAGAAATCAAACTTCGAATTAATACAATTACAGAATGAGATAGTAGCTCCTTCAGACTGGGCCCTCGGTCTTCAGAAGTACTTCTATGAGAAACTCAGAACACAAAAATGGTAGAAACGCTCAAAACTTTTATTGATTCCATAGCTGGTGAAACATTTACAAAAACTTCTTGCGCAGAGTAATTCTGAATTCTGAATACTTGAATGTGATTTTTCCTATCCTTTTTTTGGATCTATTACCCTCTTATATATTACAATAATCTGGGTAAATCAAGCTATCTTGAGGATCGAAAGATCCTCAGGATTTCTTCACTATTATAAAGTTACAATATAGAAAATAGATTATCTTCAAAACTGCTTTGCACCTAAAAAGTCTTCAGCCTCCAATAGCTTGTGCATAGCCAAGGTCTCTTTGGTTATCTTTGACAGTTATTTATCCAATTCTGCAAAAAAATCAAACCATTCCAATCATAATTTAGAATCTATTTAATAAAGCTTCAATAAAAACTTTAAGAGACATATTAATCATGTTCTTTCCTTTGTATCCCTAACTATCTGAAGAGTCAATCAAAATTATATCATGAACTGTGGAAAAAGGAAGATATTTATACCTTTTTCATAACCCAACAATTATTCAACACAAAATTCCATTGAAGGTAGGATATAAACCATTCAGACAGAAATTAAGACAGGTGAATCCTATCATATTCCCAGTCATTGAAAAAGAGCTTCAAAAGATATTGGATGCAAAGATTATAGTTTGTTTGATATATTCTTCTTTAGGTTGCAAATTTAGCACCTGTTAGGAAAAATAATGGTGAAATTAGAATTTGTGTTAATTTTAGAAACCTCAATAAGTCTTCATTAAAACATAATTATCCTTTGCCTAAAATGCATCATGTTTTACAAAAATTAGTTGGCTCTAATCGAATTTCATTTACTGATGGGTTTTGAGGTTATAATTAGATTTTTGTGGATGAGAAAGACAAAGAGATGAATTCTTTTACTACACCATGGGGTACATTCATGTATGAAAAAATTCCCTTTGGTCTAATAACTGTATGAGGGACATTTCAACGAGCAATGGACATAGCATTTGTGATGCAGGAGCATCGCCAACAAATCACAAGCGTGGAAGATAGTTGGGCGCACTAGCACATGTACTGAACCCTTTTGAATTTCAAAAGATTAATCTATTAATGTAGTTTCTGACAGAACATTTTAAGTTATGATCATCTTTAATGATCGGAGGCTGAGCCATCTCATAAGATCAAGAGGGAATGTATTTTTATTTAAATGAATCGGATCGCAGTACAGATTTGGAGCTTGCGCTCGTATCTGTCTAACTCAATATTTATTGTAATAAGTGTTAAGTAGTTGATAGCATTCAATTCCATTAATGCGGCATAGAATAGTTGGAGGGAAGAACTCGAGAGAGTCCCTTGGTATAAATCATTTTAATATTACCCAATAGTTGTTGTTGATAGTGGTTGATAGTTGAGGACAGTTTTTGTCGAATGTTGCGGCTGAATCTAGTGTGTAGATTGCCATTGTAATCCAAGAGCTGGAGATACAGAGAAATGTTGTATGAACGTATGTAAGTCTTATTTGAATGAATATAACAGAGTAACATTGTCCCAAATGTGTGTGTTGTTGTGTATCTATCTGAATGAATGGTAGAGTTTATGTTATTTCTCAATTCTCTGTTATTTATGTTCTTGAATCTATGGCTTCATTTTCTTTGTTCAATGTATGAGTAATTGTGAGGAGTAGATAAGTTTCAATCATTTCTCTTTATTGAGCGAGTGCAAGGTGCTCATAGTGTGCATAAGGAGTGTGTGACCGAGTTTGTTTCGACTCAAAAGCTCAGAAGAGATAGTGAAACTTATATGTATGCAAGGAGTGCATTGACGTCTGGAAGGAGTGCATTTACGTCTGCAAGGAGTGCGTGACAGAGGTTTAAGACTTGAAATCCCAGGAGGGATAATGTGATTTCAGTTACAAGAGATAGAAGTAGTTGGATAACAGTCACAAGGAGTGCGAAGACATCCACAAAAGTTGAGGTGTGGAGAGAAATTTGTTGCAAGTTGTGCACAGGTTGATATTTCGACTAAGTGTTGAAGAGATTGTTCAGAGGAACAAAGGAGAACCAGATAAGTTAAGCTCAGGAAGGAGAGTGGAGGAAATATTCAAGGAAGGGAGTCCTTGGATTTCTCATCAAAACCAATGAGAAAGATTCATTCCAAAGGAGGCGAACGGTTCTAGACCGTTAGATCTAGGAAAGCGAGGAGGAGGATAACCGTGAAGTATTTTGGTACTTCAGAGTTTGGAAATTTTGAATACTTGACGACGACAGAGTCATGAATCTAGAAATAATGATCCAATATTGACCATTGGTCACAGAGGCGTACATGGAAATGGGATCCAAGAGTTTGGAAATCAGAAGATCAGAGAGTTACGAGTGAGAGATTTAAACTTTGCGAGGTCGCGAAGTCTGAACCATTGTGGGGGATGACGAATATGAGGAGACGCATGGTGTGAGTTTGGAGACTCAGATTGAGTGCTTCAGGAAGGAGTGAAGGAAAGATTCAGGATATTCCTGAAGTTCGAACCACGAAGAGTAAGGCTCACAGTCATAGTTGTGGTAATTTGCGGGAGAGACCTGTGTGTGTGTGTGTGTGGGTTAAGCATTTTGGGTTCCCGCAAGGACCCAAGGAGTTGGTCCAACTCATCATTTCAATGATCCAAGACCGGGAGGTCAAGAAACCCTTTTGGAGGGAAGGGGGTTTGCGCCAGAGTGGTATCAGAGAAAGTAAAGAATTAACTTATGTAGAATAGAAGGGAGTAAGTTAATATCGAGGAGAGGTATCAGAAGTGCCAACATAATGCCGCCTAGAAGACGTGTTGATCCACCTGTAGCCAATAGAGCTATGGAAATGGAGATGAGAGAACTACATGCGAGGCTAGATCTCATGGAGACAACACAAAGGAGAGCACCAGATGCTAGAGATGTCAGCGAGGCAAAAAATGAAGAAGTAGAAGTTGAAGAAGTTGTAGCTGAGGATGTTGCAGAAGAATGCTTGCTGAGAGTAGTTGTCAAATTGGGTGCCAAAGCAAAGATTTAGATCCCTATGTATGAAGGAAATTTAGACACCAAATAATTGCTTGACTGGATACAAGAAATGGAAAAATATTTCGACTATGAGGATGTCGAAGAGGAGAAAAAGGTAAGACACATTGTCAGTAGGTTGAAAGGACATGCAACACTGTGCTCGGACAAATTGAAAGTTGATAGGAGAAGCAAAGGAAAACCAAAGATCAAGAATTGGGATCAAATGGTAGACAAATTAAAGGTGAAATTCATGCCCAAAGATTACCAGATAAGCCTGTTCAGGAGGATGCAGAACATGATACAGAGAGGGTTGACTGTGAAGGAGTACACATAGGAGTTCTAAAAATTAAACACTAGAGCTAGACAGAGAGAGAGAGACAAAGAGAATTTTTCCAGATATATTAATCGCCCGAGGTATGATATTTAGGATGAAATCAGTATGGTGACAATCAGGACTGTAGAGGACACATATCAAATGGAGTTGAAGGAAGAAGAGAAGTTGGCCAGGAAATAGAGTCAACAGAAAAAAGGTCGAATTTTGAACAAAGGAAAAGGAGTTACCCAAGAGAAAACACAGAAGCCCAAGGATGAGGCAGAGAAACCACATAGTCACTCTAAGAGAGGAGGAAGTTCCCGAGGAGGGCAGAGTGGTGGTAGAAGTTATTTTTCGAGAGGAAGAGGAAGAGGCAGAGGAGGAGAAGTGAAATTTTATGTCTATGGTAAGATAGGACATAAGTCTTGGGATTTCCCTAAGAGAAAGAAGGGAGAAGAAGTTCACATCTCAGAAGCACAAAAGTGAGATGCTGAGGCAGAAGGTGTAGAGGATGGAAGATCCTTGATGATGACAAAAATTATTTTGAAGCAAGAACCATAGGTTGAGAAATGAGTGCAAAGGAACAATTTGTTCTGGATAGCTTGCAAAACAAAGGACAAGGTTTGCAAGGTGATAATTGACAGTGGGAGCACTGACAACTTAGTATCCACAAAGATGGTAGAGAAGCTAGAGTTGCAGATGACTGCACATTCGACACTGTATAAAGTCTCATTGTTGCAGAAAGGTCATCAGGTAACAGTCACTCAACAATGCCTGGTTAATATCAAAATACGAGGATATAGGGATGAGATTCTATGTGATGTGATTCCTATGGATGTCTGTCATGTTTTGTTGGGAAGACCATGGCAATATGACAGGAATGTTATTCATGATGGGAGGAGAAATACGTACACCTTGGATAAGAATAGTAGGACACACATGTTTTTTTCGATTGAGGAAAAGAAGGTGAAATATGAAGCCAGTGTGAGCATACTTCTCATGAGCAGGAAGGAACTCCTGGATGAGGTAAAGAAGGACCAGGAGATGTTGTTTGTTATAGTGAGGAAATCGAGAGTTATCCTTACTAGTACTTCACTAGAATATTTTCTTGAGGAAGTTCAGGAATTGCTCAAGAATTTTGTTGATATTGTAGTAGATGAGTTTCCAAACTCATTCCCACCTATTAGAAGCATCAGTTGTCACATTTAATTGATACCATAAGCAATCCTACCGAATAAAGTAGCATACAGATTGACGCCTCAAGATAATGAGTGTTGGTCACTATAATTTCTTAATTAATTTTAAACAATCAAGTGAAACATAAATTATCAACCCAGGGAAGTCTTTTGTTTCAAAGATAGCCACGCACTGTATATGCTCAATTCCAAAAGCAACTTAGTGTTGTAGTAAATAAATCTATACTAATAATACTTGCTCAATGAATTGAAGTTCTGAATTAAATCATAGAAAAGTAACCTCCCTATTGCAATCCTTTAAAGTTCAATCTAAGAATCCTGGATTACATTAAAAATAATAATTGCAATGGGAAAGACAATTATTCTGTAGTCAGAGAATAGGACCCTTACTCTCAAACAGAGACTTCAGCATTAACACTCTTTTCATNTCGTCAAGTACATCAACGATCCAATAATCTGTCTGTACAGAGTGGCATCTATCAAGTCTGACGAAGTATCGACCAGCAGCTTCAACTTTGCTTCCATGGGTGTATTCATGGACTTGCATTCTAGCATGTCGAATCTCTTTAATATTTTGATGGTGTACTTCCCCTGGTTAAGGAAGATTCTTTACGGACTCTACCATACCTCAAGACCTAAGAAGTAATGCATTAGGCCAAGGTATTTCATTTCAAATTCAGCGACAAGTCTCTTTTTACATTCAACGATGAGATTTTCTTCTCCAGTTAAGAATAAGTCATCCACATACATTAATAGTATTACTAGTTCATTCTCCATGATCTTGAAGTAGAGATTTGAATCTGCTTTATTCTTGGTAAAGCCCAAGCTCGTCAGTAAACTGTTTATACGACCATACCAAGCTCTCGGAGCTTGCTTCAATCCGTATAAGACTTTCTTCAATCGAAAGACATGAGACTTCCTATCTTCAACCTCAAATCCTTGGGGTTGCTCTATATACACTTCCTCTTCAATGATACCATTCAGA
>SNQJ01S0029203.1:1795-14994 GCA_010110895.2 Picea sitchensis
TCATTGGATATAGTTGAATGGTTTAAGTATAAGTTGAAAAAGGTTTTAAATTGTACTTGATATTGATTCACCCCCCTCTCAGTATCAACAACATCATCAAACTTTAAAGTGTTTGAAACAGAGACATAATTACTCATAGACATGACAAATCCATTCTAGTTTTCTAGAAATGATCACAAAATCAAAAGAACTATAACCTCATCATCAAAATTTACTCCTAGAAAAATTAAATGACTAGTGACAATGTTAAAATCATTTAAATAATCAACAACAAACCCACCTTTTGATATCCTCATGTTAATAAATGCTTCATAATAAATACTTTGTTGGAGAATGAGGGTTTTCATACAATTTATCCCATGCCTTCATCATATCCTTTGCTATATTTCTTTTGAAATGTTGAAATCCATTGATGTTGTTAGACACAACCATATTGTTTCTAGTGTATTTCTTTCAAGAACCCCCTATTGTTCTTCCTTCATAGCCGTCAGTTTTTTTTTCTTCTCGATGCTAGGAAAAGATTCTTTTGATATATATAGTTCTCCATTTTCATCTTCCATAACTGGTAGTTTTTTCCATCAAACTTCTTGACCCTAAACTTGCCTTCTTCCGCCATTGCTCCCTCTTGAACCGAGAACCCTCTTTTCCTACAAGTTTATCAGCCAAATAGATGTTTGGATATGATATGAGTTGTTAGGAATAGGATCGCAGAGAAATAAAAATAAAACAAATAAAAATGAATGCGAAAATAAAACACAAAAGAACACAATACAATAAATACATCGATATATGTGATTCACCTAATATGGGATACATCCATGGGGAAACAACCAGTGCTTCTTTTATTTTGTTAAGAAAAATGAATGGATAACACCTAAAACACATCTATTGCAACCTCCTCTTCACTCTCTCATAGTCTACTCTCTCAGACACTCAATACGCTCTCATTATTTTAATTTCACCATTACAATACAATATATATAGGATCTTGCGGCATACATCCATGGGGAAACAACCAATCCTTCCTTTATTTTGTCCAACAAAATGAAGGGATAAAACCTACAACACATATGTTTCCACCTCCTCCTCACTCTCTCACAGTCTTGTTGACACTTTAATCTTTCATGAACGAAACGAAAACCTCATGAGGACATTAGTCCCCCTTTGTTTTTAGAGTGGTGGTTCTCCTCTTTGGCTAAAAGATACATCTTTGAATATCTTGGATTAACAAGAGTGCTAGACAACAAAACCCAAATATTTATTTCTTGGATTTATATGAAAATGGTTCTTCAATAAACCAATATGATCTTTATGTGCAACAAAAGTATTTTTACAATAAGAAAAGATTGAAGGGGGGCTTCAACATCAAAATTATATTGTGATCAACATCACACACAATATTCTTAATTGTATATAAATGCATTCATATATTCTTCATGAGAAATGGGAGAGAATGATTTGATCATCTCAAATAATTTTAATATAGTACTACAATTAGTAATAAAATAGAAATTGATAGGTCAACCTCAAATATCTCATACTTAAAACTCAAAGTTACAAGATACAGTCAAGATCAACCCCGAAGCAATTCTTTGTGGAGTTTATTCATAAGAAATGTTCTTCACTACCAAAAATTTGACATCCATGTATGTGGCTACAAATACTCCATTATCATACAAGAAATTTTGTAGAAGAATACAAGAAAAACACCCAATAACTCAGCCTTGTGCCCAACTCTAAGATCCAAGCATAAAGCTATGAGAAGTGGTGTATAAGAATAGAAAGAGTGGAGAAGATGGAGATTTGTTTCTTTTGATCATAAGATCGATTGTGTATCCATGGTTGTACCTTATTCTTCCTCTGATCTTCTACCCTGTCCCTCTCACAATACTGATTATTGGAACCTTTGATGAAGCCTCTCTTCTCTTTGTAAGATGAGATTTTCTAACTACTTTAGTAGTTAGGGTTTTCTTCCTCTCTTGAAATTTCCATACAAGTTTCTTCTTGAAACATTCCACTTAATTGGTTCCTCATTAATTCGTCATTAATTAAATTATATCATCAATATATACATATCTAAAATGAATTAATTTATTTTCACAATTTAATTAATTTTCCATTTAAAATAGGACCTTTTTTTCATTTTCTAGGAAAGATAATAAATTTTTTAGCCATGTAAATCACTTCTTATGAGATATTCATCGTATTATATTTCCAATGATATAAATGTTGCACAAATATGTCGCTCGGATCTCAAGATATGAGGTTCTGAAGTTGAGTTGTCACACAAGCCCATTAAAAATGTAGTTGACTGATATTTTAATTTTTGAGAAAAATGTATCAACTTTCAACACTTGAAACTTATACCACCATATTCTACATCGAATTAAATTTCCAATGCTATAATTTTTTTATTATTCTAACACCCGGAGCTCATGTTATGGCCTCTGCAAGATCAACGCTCAACCATCGTCAATCAAGATTGATGGGCAAATGTGGGCCCTTGGATGAATTTCATGCTTCCCTTCATAAAATTTAACTTTTTGGTTTAAAAGTATATACCACATGCATTGGGATATTATATTCTTCATGATATATAATACTAATTGTTTGATACACTTAGAAAGAAACACGAGAAGAGAAGAAATTATGGAGCTTGGAGCATTCGTCCCTTGGAAAATTGTCAAATAAAATAATATTTTTTTGGAATCCTGTTGTCGTTCACCTCAGGCCCAACCACCATGATGATTCATCTAATAATATCATGCCATGTGTCTCAAATTGTATGTTTCCACATGTCTCCAATGTTGAGTTTCCATGTGTCATGACCTCATTAGTTGTCATGTGTCATATTCTCATTAGTTGGTTTTCATGCCTTGGAATAGCTTTGAGAATTTGGCTAAGTATGGGAGATGGAATGAGAGGGGATGAAGGAAAATTGTGGATAGTGGAATTCGAGGGGATAGTTTGTAGGTTGTGGGGACGGACAAGAGAGAATTCAAATATAAAAAAATTCATAAACCCGCCAACCTGAGAACCCTCCAACCCATGGTTGTATAGATGATAAAAAATATACTAAGTGTAAAAAGACGGTCTGTCGGACTTGCATGCAAGAGGAATAAAATGCTTTGGAGCTCAACACCCATGACAAGGCTGATGGTCAAAATATAGATCATGAAACTTGGGGTGCAAATTGAAGGTCATGGAAAATGGAGTATGAGGGCTTGAACCCATGAACCCGTGCAATTGAAAAATGGCTAAGTGTAGTAGAAGACTTATGACATGCAAAAGTGGGTGGAGATGAAAGTATGCCAACCTGTGAACCCACAAATTCATAAAACATTCTAAGTGTTAAAGTTTTCAATGAGAAGGGAGGTAAGGGGAGAAATGTAGGCATCGGAGGTAGAGAGTGTAATATGTAGATAGCGGGAGCAGGGGTGAGGAAGGTGAGAGGGAAGGGTGAAGAAGTTTGGTGGATTTCCACCCCCGGCCATAGATTGAAATATGGCTAAGTATGGGAGGATAAGGGATAAGGGAGTGGACAGGGTGAAGAGATAAGGATAAAAAATTGTTGAAGTGTTGAGATGGATAGAGGTGAAAGGTGAGAGTAATAAGTGATGAGAATACTTAGCCACAATTCAAAAAGGATAGAAGAACATGATATTTAAAAAGATTCTTCAAAATTGGATCTCTGGACTAGATATTAAATAACTTAGGCATATAGAAACGGATTTCTGATCCGGAAAATGTGTGGCGAAGATGAGATTGAGGGTTGCATAATGAACTTACAAAAGTTAAAAAATGTCTTATTCTAATATCAATGATTTTATGAATCCAAGAGAAGGAAAACATAGATGACCAAATTTTGGTCAACAAGTCTCCTCTCTCAAACACTCAATACTCTCTCTCATTATTTTAATTTCACCATTACAAAATAATATGCAAGATATTGTGACATACAAAAGACCTAATCCATTGACCTAGATTATATTACAACATTAATTCCTTAACCAGAATTAGAAATCCATGGGTTCGAAAAATGTATACCCAAACCACCCAAAACTGACGCAAAAAACTACCCAAAAACATTTCCTTGGGGGATCTGCTCCGCCCTCCCCGCCCCCCTCCCAAATATGTCTAATGCAAAATAATATCATGTGGGGATAATCGTGCAAAGAATATAACACAAACCCCAACCAGAGATTGTGATCAAAATGTGGTTGAAACAATACCTCTAAATCATGAAGATAATTAGGCTCCAAAACCAATATGTAAGGAGTAATCATAAGAGTTGCACACCATTAGAATGTTTTAACCAAAAGAATTTTTTTAATTTCAATTGGTTTATATATATATATTGAATATTTTTTTTAATGTCACATGTCAACCATGTATTGAACACAGAATGAATTACACGTAATTGAAAAACTAGACACACACACAAATATTGGAACACCTAACAATGATACAAATCGCTCACACACTACTATCCATTCATTAAGAACAAGCATACATTTATAGCTTGTAGCTCACACAATACACTTGGACCAACCTCCTACAAAAGAGGATCTGAAACCACTCACATACCAAACATAAATAACCACTCAACAATCTCTACAACAATAATAACCTAATTCATACATCATGCCAATACCACGAGTAACCCATTTCTTCATTATTCTAACACCCCCACTTAATGGAGAAATCATGGGTTGTTTACAATTCCTAGAAGCTTTCCGCATGCTTCAAATTTCATCTTTCCAAGAGGCTTGGTAAAGATGTCAGCTACATTATCATGTGTATTACAAAATATTAAGTCAATCTCCTTTGACTGTAGTATTTCTCTTACAAAATGGTGTTGGAGTTCAATATGTTTTGTTCTATCATGATAGATAGGGTTGTTTGCAAGTTTGATTGAACTTTGATTATCACACTTGAGGATGGTTGGCGTTGCTTGTTCTTCGCCTATGTATTCTAGAATGTGTCTCAACCAAACAGCTTCACATATTGCACTAGACAAGGCCCTGTATTAATCTTTTGTTGATGACAATGAAACAATTTCTTGTTTCTTGTTACTCCACAACACGACCCCCAAACCAATATTGAATGCATAGCCCAAGGTTGATTTTATTTCATCAATATTACTAGCCCAATCTGAGTCAGAAAATCTTTCTAGCTCAACATCAAATTCATTGGTATACATACTACCAAAACTAATTGTTCCTTTCAGGTATCAGAGGACTTTCTTTGCATATTTCCAATGGTTTTCACAGGGATTGGACATAAAATGGCTAAGGATGTCGACTATGTATGTTATGTATGGTCTGGTAGTGGTGAGGTAATTCAAACTTCCCACCAATTGACGAAACAAAGTGCCATTTACCTATTTAGTTTCATCATCATTGTATAACTTAACATTATGTTCCAATGGAGTAGAAATTGCTTTGCACTTACTCATGTTGAACCTTTTTAGAATTTCCATTATGTATTTACTTTGAGTGACCAGTGTCTTAGCAGGCTCCCTCCAGACTTCAAGTACTAAACAGTAATGTAGTTCACTGAGATATTTCATCTCGAATTCCTTTGACAACTGACTTTTGTTTCTTCAATTAACTTGAATTCAATGCATGTTATTATAAGATCATCTACATACAAGGATATCATAGAAATATTTCTTGCTTCATCTTTCTTAATATACAGGTTAGGATCATTTTTTATTTTCACAAAACCTTCCTGATAAAAGAAAGAATCAATATTTGTGTAATATCCCTAGGCCGAACCCAATTATAATGTAAATGTAAATGTACTTAAGTTGGCGATTTGTTTGACACCACTTTTGTATGCACCTTCCATGGTATAGTGCGCACATGTACTACGTAGTAAAATGAGGAAGTGTGCACATTACAGGATACCGCGCGCAACAATTTAAGTGTGCACGATTTTGAGGACAGGGAGCCTTTGTGTATATGAGGTGTTTTATAGGTTGGTGAGCAGTTATTATAAGCTAGGATGATTATGTTTTGAATTAGGTCAGAGAGCCTAGATGTTAAAGGCCAATGCGCCTATTTTTGTATATGCCTCATCATTAATATAAAATACATCAGTGCGCGTAGATCGACCACAATAAAAGAGTATGGGGGACTAAACTCGACTAGTTAGGGAAAGGGGGGCGGGATAAAAGCTAAGGAAAAGGGATAATCTAGGAAGCTTAAGACAAAAAGGAATATTATATTAATATTTCTTAAAGTATAAAGTATGGATAATTATTTTATCCTAAGTTCCAAAGTTGGGGACAACTGGGCCAAAGTAGCTCCCAACATGACTAGTGTCAAGTTGGCGACATGCATACATATTGTTTGGAATTAGTTCATTTTCAATCATTCAATCATCCATTCAAGCCATACCAGGACCATTCACTCATGTAATCAACTATCCTCCATATTTTATTTCATTGTATCTGAACCTGTAACCATAGCCATACTGGTTTATGTAGTTGGTTAGCTGGGGAGCTGGATTGAAGAAGCAGGTTGTCGGGCCCATGGGATATTGAAGAGGCGGGTTGTCAGGCCCATGAGAAATCTCTCTGGGTGAGAGAATTGTTGGGAATTGATTTCTGAAGGTGCTAAACTGCAGCTATAGGGCTCTGAGACTTCCTGTCTGGCCTGTTGCTGAAGCCCGGAAAGGAAGTGGGGCGGTCGAAGGACTATTGAGCAGAGAAGGGGCACACTTCCTGGGGTGGGACATGCATGTGGGCAATGAGGGACTGTAGGTTGTTAGTTTGAGTAGGCACATGTGATGGAGTCTTTCATATTGTCCATGATCCATTAGACTGGTTAGGAACCCCTTTAGCCGGGTGGAATTTAGTCCTAGCTCGGGGGTGAGTCACTGCTGAGAGTGATGAGCAGTGTGGTCTAAGGTTGGGATGTTCGTGGAAGGTCTGCATGCAGTTAGTAATATTATTACCAAGATAAGTGTCAATTGTGTGATAAATTTACATGTTGCATTATTATTTACATGTTTAGTTTTATGGGTTTATCCTATGTGTGGTTATAATTGTCTGTATATTTATGGGTATTTCCTGTATATGCTGCATGTATATGTTTATTTTTATTTCAGTGTGAACTTGTGCATTTACAGATGTATTTGTATGTTTACTTTATATATATCCGCAAGAGTTCTGTGTGTATATATTTTAATTACATGCAGTTCGAAAAATTTATGTGGCATAGCTCAGTTGGATGCTGAGTATGTTATAGTATGTTCCGTAGAGAGAATGAAAGTGTTTTATGGAGTAGCATGGCACGACCATGGGTGGTCGGGGATGTTAAAATATGGTATCAGAGATTCAGTTTTCAACACTGAGCCTGGATGGGCTGAGCAAGTATATTTGAAGCGAAATGTCACAGAGAATTTATTTCAAAGTGGCCAAATTTCAGGTTGCAGAGCATCCATGGTAAAAAGTAACAGCAATTTGGAGGAATTTGGAAAAAGCCCCAATTTTCATTGTTAAATTCATGAGAAAAATGAGAAATTCGACCATGTGGTGAGATATTATTGATTTAATATCTGTTCTAGCAAATTCAGACCTGGAATTTGTCGAATTTGAAGTTACAGTGAAGCCATGATATACGAAGGGATTTTAGTGGTTAAAATTCTCAATTCGTAAATTGAGTTTGGGAGAAACTTGTTCCAGAAATGTCAAACTACAACAATTTGTTGTTGCAGAGGTTGAACTGGTGTTATCGGGGTGGAATTGAACAAATTTCATATTTGCCAAATGTCTATGGTAATTTGGGGAAAAACTTTAAGCAAAAGCCCCAATTTCTGCAGCGGAATTCACGAGGAGTTGATGTGCATAAAAATGAATGTGTGCAGGTGGGCGCACTAAAAATGCATGATGTGCAGTAAAAATCTTGTGATATATAAAAAATTGGGTGTCATGCGGAAAATATTGGTGTGCTAGTGCGTGATCTAAATTTTTCCACCGCGAGGAAAAATGTTGGTGTGCAGTTGTGCGTACCAAATTTTGGCACCATGAAGAAACGTGGTTGTGCGCACTAAATTTTGGCACCATGCGAAAAAGTGTTGGTGTGCAGTTGCGCGCACTAAATTTTGGTGCCGTGATGCAACCGCACCCCTCGGAGCACGATCGACCTCACAGGACCTTCTTTCTGCTCGGCCCGAAGAGCGTCAACACTCTTCTATCTCCCAATCGGAAGATATGCACCCATAGTTCACTTCGCGCGACCCCTCTTCCTTTGCTTATTGAGGAATCAGAACTTCACTACTTCGCAAGTTCTCTATTGATCCCTAGGTACTCAAATCCCCGAGACCCGAGATTTCAGTGAACACTGACTTTATCTCACCTTGTCGAGACCTCTGTCCTTATCGCGATCTCGCTCCCTCGGGACTTCGCCACTCGCGAGGTTTCAAATGATTTCTTCCTCGACTTCCGNGTCACCCTGCTATGGCCCACACTATCCATGCAATCTTCGGGACTTCGCGTATCGCTATATCGCGACTTTCACTGTGCAGATTTGGAGTTTCGCCTCGTGAACTCCCGATATGTCGATCCACGAGTAGAACTAATGGTCCTCGTGATCCCGATCAACGCTCATGCCCTCCTAAGCTTCGAACCCTTCTCCGCGCTTGCACTGCAACCTTCCTGCAACTCCAAGTGATCCAATCAGCCCACCTATCTTTCACGAAATCTCCTTGGAGAAATTGACCGTCCGTCCTTTTCAATTGAACTCCACGAAATGATGAGGCGCTCTTCCGCAGAACTCGCCACCCTGCGCACAAACCTGCAATTTTCCCTGCAAGTCTTCCAAGCATGACTTATCTATATCCTCCTTCGACGAACTTGAAGTCCTATCCTCCCTGATATTCTCTCACGATTCCCGAGTCTCTTCAGGAGAACTCTTTGCACGTACTCCTTGCGGCAAATCTTCAACAACGACTAAGTGTTGAAGCTTTCGATCCTGCACACTCCTGTAGTAGAGATCTTTCAATACTTTGCTCAGAATCGCAACTCTGAGACTTCGCTTGGCCTGCGCACTCCTTGCATGGCACTGGGCCTATCATGCACTTGAAGAAATGAGAACAAGAGTTATCTCTAACTGAACCCTAC
This sequence comes from Picea sitchensis, assembly GCA_010110895.2. NCBI lineage: Eukaryota > Viridiplantae > Streptophyta > Pinopsida > Pinales > Pinaceae > Picea > Picea sitchensis. The sequence continues at coordinate 10,926 of SNQJ01S0029203.1, forward strand.
TATCGACGCACTCCTTGCGGACAAATTCGACTGCACTCCTTGCAGGAATCTTCTGGCTCACTTAGAGAAACAATTGAAACTCATTCACTCTTCCTCTCTCACTTCAATTCAACCATGAAATCACATACACAGCATATAAAAGAAAATGCATGACAGGAAGCAAACATTCATGAGCAAAACATCAATACATAGAGAAACAACACATCACCATGGGATTGAATCAAAGTTTTCTTCTATTAATTCAATATCTGTACATGGAGTGTTCTTCATACAATCCTCTGCTCTGCTCTCCTCTTCTTTCTCCTGAATGAATCATGTTACAATGTACAAAGGAGGGTGTCTATATCCCGTTTCCCTCTCGAACTCTAAAACTATCAAATCTACAATTAAATTCCTATCTACCAGCATTAACTATCTTAAATGTCGTCTATCTACCTAAGGACGAGAGCTATCCGCTCAAGGTCCATTACAATATACAAAGTGCGCTTCATTAACTCTACACAATAATGTTTGGCGCAACAATCCCAAAGTGTTTAAAAATGTGTGCTGGCTTGTCCAGCTGGCTTCCGCTTGATGTGCTGGCTCGCTTGATTGTGCTGGCGATGCTCCTGCATCATGTCGTGTGGAAACGTTTTGTTGCGCGGTGTGCATACGCATAAAAAGGTGCACGCAGTGTGGACCCACATAATAAGGGCGCGCGTGGTGTGCGCAGTATTGGCAGACCGCAGAGAATTTTTGTGGGTGCACGCAGAATATGAGTATATATTGTCATTCAACAGTTTAGTTAATGGTGCATGCAGACTATTGGTGCGTGGTGCGGGTGTACTAAACTTTAGCATGGTGCAACGTGTAGAGTGAAATGTGCACGAAATATCAACGCGTGATACACAAATTGTTTGGAACAAGTATTAGTACCAAAACCAAAACTGTGCGCGGTGGATATTGACACGCGACATAGAAGTAGTGCGTGCAAGTTATTGACGCAACAGAGAAGTGACGCACAGTGGTTATAGGTCCACGAAGCAGGATTTACCTTGTGGTGTTGTTGCGCATGATAAATATGGGTGTACAGTTTGATATGTGTGTGCACGAAGTCATTTGGAGGGTGAACAACAGCAGAAAAGTAGCAAATTTCTGCGACATTTTATATCATCTGAACGTCATCTCTTTGCAGCGCATTTTTGAGGCCCTTAAGAGCGTTTTTAGCTACTCAAAAATCACGAGAACAGAGTGTATTAATGTACATTATCTCTTTGCATCTCAAATAAAAGATCTTGGAGAGATCTTTCTAATGGTGTAAATCGTTCGTCAAATGGAGCTTTTATGAGAAAGTTCCAGCACAAACAGTGGAGGGTAAAGTTTAAGACCCAACTAACTTCAAAGAGCCATAACTTTCTACTTTGGAATCTGATTGAGGTGTAGGAGCAGTCAATGGAAATATATTGAACCATAGAAGACAATCCCAGAGATGAATTAAATTTTTGGACATGTTAAAATTGTTTAATATGGAAAAGAAGGTACCTGTAGTATTCTAGACCAAAAACAAGAATTGTCCTAGAACTTTAGCACGTTGTAACTAGCATCCCGGAGCCCAAAAAAGGTGAAACTTGGACAGGGTGTCCAGAATATGTATGTTAAGAAACCTAGTTGAGATTCTATGAAAATTCCAATGGAGTAGGTGCAAAAATGCATATTTACAGCGTAGAGTTGCGCCAAGTTGAAGAATGAACATAAAACTTAATGGACAATTTTCAAATAACCATAAATTTCTACTCAAGACTCAGAATTGAGCATGGGAGTAGGCGTTGGAAAGGTGTTGGATAGTGGAATCTAAATATCCACCCATAAAATTGATTTGGGAATTTAAGGAACAAACTCCAATTTACATGGAGAAGGAAGGGATGAGACCATGAATATGGTAGAGACCATTTACAATTTGTAGAAGGGTGTCCAAAGCCATAAAGCTAATAATGAAAGGCTCAAGAGAGCTAAGAAGTGGAAAGAGGACTTCAACATGAAGTTAATGCAGAGCTTGAACAAAATAGAAAAAAAAATGGATAAGGAGATTGGCTCAAGCAAATCTGGAAGTCACAAGTCTCCTAATGAGAAAAGAAGAACCAAAAGTGTTAGCAGACATCATTGTCACTCCTCGAGACTTTCCAATAAGAGAGCACACAACAGCTCAAGTCCATCCCCTATCAGGAATCATAAGAGGTATGGGGTGGATGAGCTACGAGGAGAAATGAACAAAATTAAACCTCCTACATTTGATGGAGTTCATAAGAAAGATGAATATGCAGAGACATTGTTGTTGGGCATGAGAAAATATTTTCAATTGCATAATTATTATTCTCATGTAGAAGGTAGAATTTCCATCTATCAAATCAAGAGAAAGGCATCCATGTGGTGGGATCAGCTTGTGCAAGTGCAACACATTAAATACAAAAGTGTTACTTGGAGAGAATTCAAGAAGTATTTTGAAAAGAAATACTTGACTAAGAGATACTATGACAAGAAAATGAAAGATTTATTTGAACTCAAGCTTGGGAGTATGGACATAGATGAATATGAGAGAAGGTTTTTAGAACTACTGAAGTATGTCTCTTTCATCAAGGATGAGACAGTTAAGATTCAAAGATATTTGAGTGGATTTCCATCATTCATCAGTGAAAAAATATAGTATGATGATCCCAAAACATTGGAGGAGACCATAAGGCGAGCTAAATGCCTATATGATCAGCAAAAAGCAAGGCCAACTTTCCAAAAATCTTGGGAAGACAAAAATAAATTCAATATGGATCAGAGGAAGAAGGAAAATAAGCTACCATTCTTCAGAAATAATACTCAGGGACAACGAACTTCTAGAGAACCCAGAACGATTGAGACAGGGGGTCAAAATCCAAGGCAGCCACATATTCAATGTCAGGGTTGTAAATGAGATCATATGTTCGGAGATTTTCCTCATAGAGGTGAAAAAGTAAAGATTGTTCAAAATGTACAGCAAGATGAAACAGTGGAGGACATGGGCAGAAATTTACCAAGGATCTATGCAGCCCCGGACAATAAGCAAGCATAGTATCAGTCACATATGATTGAAGTGGAAGGTATGATCGACAACCAAACCATTTCTATTTTAATTGATTCAGGAGCTAGTCATAGTTATATATATCCTAAGATGGTGGAAAGTTTTCATTTTCCAATGGAAAATCCAGGTTGGTGCAGCTAGCTACCGGAGCCAAAAAAAAAGTTAATGAGATGGTTAAGTCATCTCTTATGGACATGAATGGATTGAACACCATGGCAGATTTGAACATCTTTCCTTTAGGTTCCTATGACTATCTAATTGGGATGGATTGGTTGGACCAGCATCATGCTATCCTAGACTATCATAAAAAAGAATTTACTTTCTTGGATGAGGAAGGGAGCCTAAGGAAAGTGCAGGAAATACCTAGGGTAGTGACCATCAGAGAAATTTCAGCATTGTAGCTGAAGAAATGTTACACAAAAGGGTGTCAAATATTTGCAGCCCATATGGAGGAGACACATAAAGATAAGGTGCCAAATTTGGAAGATCATGTGGTCCGGGAAGGTTTTGAAGATGTGTCCAAGGAGGTATCAGGACTACCCCCAAAGAGAGATATTGATTTCTCTATAAATTTAATTCCTGGAGCAGCTCCAGTGTCAAAAACTCCTTACAAAATGAGTACACCAAAGTTGAAGGAGTTGCAAATGCAACTTGAAGAAATTATGAAGAAGGGGTATATACGCCAAAGTGTGTCACCTTGTGGTGCCCCAGTCTTGTTGATGAAGAAGAAAGATAGGAAATTAAGATTGTGCATTGATTTCAAACAGTTGAATAAAGTGATTGTAAAGAACAAGTATCCTCTGCCAAGGATTGATGACCTCTTTGATTAATTGAATGATGCAAAGATATTTTTGAAGATAGATATTAGGTCAGGATACCATCAGGTAAGGATTAAAGAGGAAGATATCAGCAAGACCACCTTCAGGACAAGGTATGGTCATTATGAGTTCACAGTGGTGCCATCTGGGTTGTCAAATGCACTAG